>PVJH01009488.1:0-78842 GCA_004026705.1 Nesogale talazaci
GAAGAGTATAGTAAGAAGATACAACTTTGCTGTACACTTTCTGATTTTGAATCATGCATTGTTCCCTTGTTCTGTCCCCTTTGGGTTGTGCATGCAGTGTCTGCTTGTTCTGCTTGAATGACTTCTTTTTCTGTGTATCCAACCTATGAGTATAGTTGGATAACATTGTGAAAAGTTGAAGTACTATTCTTTATACTTTCATCTACAGTTTAAGAACCACACATTATAATACATTTTCCTTTTCAATAAAATATGAGTAATCATATTTCTGGTATCTGCTCTCAGTAAAAATATATGTGATATAATCACTTATAGCTCTAATCCCATGACTCTTTTATGTAATTTTACTTCAATTTTTCACAAAAGTTCAACCAAACTAAAGATTTGGAGATTTGAATCCAAACAGAGTAATTCTAATAACTTAGCCATTGAAAACCCAGTAAGGTGCAATTCTTCTGTTACACTCAAGAAGCCATGAGCACGGTCAAGATGTAACTGATTTTTCTACGAATAAAGTAGCTTCAATATTTTCCACTTGGGGTCTGTAGAAAAATAGGCTAAATTTATTGGGCATGGGGTGGGGGGCATATATATCTATGTGGGATGAGCTAGCAAGATTTAAGATGATGCCTAATTCTTATACAAATACTCAGATGCTTTGTATTTAAGCAAAACTTATTCTAGGATCAATTGAATATAAAAATCTTTTCACCTATTGTCCACTTTTAAGTATTGTTATGTGTTTCTCTTGACTTAGTAAGACCAGAATATTATATTGACATACTATAGCATAAAATATAAGCCAAATTCCAGAAACTTGAGAGAAAGAGGGAAGCAACCCCCCAAATTGAGAAAGAATAACTATCACTAAAGTTGAACTTAGAAAAATTTTATTATTTTCAAGAAAAAAGAAAAAGCACTGGAAGTCTACACATGTTAACTGTACCTAGTTGGAGGTGTTGAATCAAGATAAAATTGTGATAAAATTTCAAAAGCTAAGAGTTATTGAGGAGCTTCAGTACAAGTTGGGCTGCAATACTCAAGGTTCACAATTTGAAACTAGTTGTCATTGCAAAGCTGTACCTTGGCCATTTACAGGCTGGTTCTACCCTGTCCGCTAGGCTTGTTATGAGTCGTCATCAACTCCATCGCAGTGAGTTTGCTATTTCTGAATCATTTATTGAGTACTAGAAGTTAGGGTGTATGCTAGAGACTATGTGGTTTTCATATAAGGAATAGAACTTATAGAATAAGTATAATTGTTACATATAACAAATTATTGCTATTTTAAGATATAGTTAAAACTCCTAAAATTGAGAGCTTTCTTTACATCACTAAGTAGCAGGAAAAATAGCTCTTATTCTTAAGTTTTAAAACCTGTCCATTAATTACTTGATCATGCAACATCCAAATTTGAAACAGATAAAAAATGAGGGATAATGATGATTTATTGAAGAGACTAGTGGTCAACTTCATATAGTAACTTATTTTTCATATTTGTTTGTTTACTGCAATGTTTGTTGGGGCACTATATTTGTAACATGAAAAAGTCAATTGATACAATTTTGTACCACTCAAATGCTTGAAAATTCTGTGTTTAAAACATAACAAAAATTTTTTTTTATTCAAAGAACAGTACGCAACAGTAGAAAGAGATATGATTTGGGGTCCCAAAATCTAAATAGTGATTCATACTTTTATCACTATGAACATACTAGCTCACAACTCAAAACCACAAATTATTTGCTTTTAATTAATTAAATTGGACATAATACTCATGTACATCTGTCAACAGAATAGTACTTTCTAGCGACGTAAATAAGTAATAAATGAGAAAAAACTACAATGGTAGTAATCTGTACAAAATTTAAAAAAATAGAATTACCATATCTCAACAGAACAACTTAACTGTCATGACAATTTAATTAGCTTAAACTGCTTTAGGCAACCTAGTCATTCAATAAGAATTATGGTACATTTTGTATTATATTAATCCATAAAATTGTATCATTTATAAATGCACTTCCCCTAGAAGATATTTCTAATAAATCATCTGGCAAGAGTATCCCCACAGACTCACTCATACACCCACTGCTAACCTTTATTTTTCATTATAATTTTATTGATAAGGCCTTGAGAAGAATAGAGATCCTTTAACCTTCCTTCTTATTAAGTAAGGAAAAATGCTTAAACTGAAATCCATTATAGTCCATAAACCTATAAATGAGATAACAAATATTCATGACTTTGTATTCATTGAAAAGCATAACCTTTAAGAATCATTAGTTTTCAGAATAGTCCATAAAGTTAAACCGAGCAGCACAAGGGCAGATGTGGAAGATCAGGGAGGAGAGTAGATCATAAACACTACTATTATTTAACATGTGTTGAGTAGCATTCTTCTAGTAACTAGCTCTCCCACGTAGCTAAATGCTTTTAGGGCTCAGATTCCTCAAATACTGTAATCAGTGGTGTGGTGGCTTTGAATAATAATACAACACAGCAAGTGTCCTAAAGTGTATGACTTATACTGTGTACCCAGTGATGCTATTCAGTCACTTTATACTCCAGAGGGGATGTTTCAGTGAGAAATATTCATTGGAAAATGATTTTTATGAACTCTCAAGATATTTCCCTTCATTTGGGGATGGACAGCTTTGGAGTGTGTGTGTGTGTGTGTGTGTGTGTGTGTTCTTTTGCCTAAGTACTTGTAGGGGAATAGGTTGCCACACTTGAATACAGGAAAAAGTCCTCAGGAGCAACTTTGCAATTGTGGAAAATGATAAAGATAAATAGATGACAGATGACAGATGATAAATAGATAGATGGTAGATAAATACATAGACAGATAGATGATAGATAGACAGACAGCAGGGGCTCTCTGTATCTGTGTCAAGAGCAAGAGAGTGAATACATTTTCCAAAGAATATATAATGGGGCCTACAGATCTATGCGTGGCCAAACATGTCATACAACAAACACAACATAGTGAATGACTAAATCATAAACTGGTAACATAATGATCAGGGAATGAAAATGGCTCAACATCTTGAACTAGTAGTTCTTGCCTTGACTGCCCTGAGCCCTCCCCAGGGGAATGGTTGATGATCCGTACCAGAAGAGGGCCTCAGAATAGATTTAGCTACATTACTGTGGTCAGGCTCTAAAACTGGATTATTTTTATCTACTGATAGCCTCCAGGCACAGGAGCTAGTCAGATGCAGGAATGATTCACTTTATATAGTTATTCCTTTATGACTGTACCTGTGATCTGTCATGAGAATGTGCATTGAGATTTACTTATAACTGATAACCCTGAGGGTCTTCCCCTATGAAAGCCAGCTTTCCAGATCTGTAATCATAAGCATAGAGAATTTAGCTCATTGCATTCTCATCCAGTGCATCAGTTTACCCCTAGTGATGTATGTAACAAGCCATCTCAATGCTTCTGAACCAAGTATGATAAGCATTTCTCATTAGTTCCTAGATTGGTTGGACTTGAGTGAGCTTATCTCATCTTACTCCCATGTCTATGATCAGCTGTCTGGCTGGCTGGAGCTGGCAGGTCTGGGCTGCCTTTAGCTTTCCTCCATGTACACTTCACAACCATACAGTAGGATTTGATCTCAAGACAATGACAGGATTCCAAGGGGTGAAATTATGGTTATGCAAAATTAACCACAGAACACCATTGGATTTTTAAGTCTCTGATTGCATCATATTTGTTTATATCCAATTTATCAAATCAGTACAGCTAATCTCTGAGTTGGAGTGTAAGAAGACTAGAAAAAAATCACAAGACAAAGTCTTTATATAGAAAGATGACATTAATCTATAAAAATAAATTTGAACATAATGATTTTGAAAGCTATCATCTTCCAACATGGTCCCATATTGTTACAGTAGTGGTATATGAAAGAATATATACTTATCTAATCTTTTGACACATAACAAGATATGCCTTTAGTACTATTGACATCTATTATTGTTTTTAAACTTTACCTGAAAGAAGGCACAATATATATTTTTTTAATTTAACAGTTAAATTTTCTTGTCTGAAAATTGGGACATCATTCCAGAAAAGGAAGCTAGACTTTGTAATTGGTAGTCTTGTAAGATTCGTATCTGAGTTCCTGCTCATTTGAACTAACTCCAAGAAAAACTGATAAAAACTTGCCATCCACTGTCAACTTCAATTATTTTTAAAGGCAATATTATGAGATGAAAATGAAAATTTATTATTCTACTTCACTTTATACATAGCACATTTTGAGGAAACAGGTATGCTTCTTATATTTTAATTTATACTTTTGGTCTGTTATTTATTTCATTCTTGTTGAATACCATGGTTTGTGATATATTTGTTACTAATGTATATTATACACTTTTATTGGTATATTTATGATAGTATGAAAAGGAAGACTCACGATAATTTCCAACCTTTTCTTTGCAGTCTCTTTTCTATTTTCTTATCTTGGTCTATCTGCAATTTCTAGTTCATAGAGAGCATTGTGAGTGTATATGGTCTCACTTTAACCTGCTTCATTATTTTATGGGAATGGTCTGCTTTATCATTTGATGGCTGATCTCTCATTTACTTAGAGAAAGAGCTATTAACATACTTTATCACAAATCAGTGCACCAAGGCATAGCAGGATGAAATGGCTGGTGCAAAGTATCTAAGTATGTTAATAGAAAACAAAGGATACAAACCCATCTTTAAATAACATTGTTTACTAATCAGAAAAAGAATAAAGCAAGCTTTAAGTGAAACAGTACAGAAGTAGCTTTTCATAAGTAAATCTACTTTCAAGAATGTTTATAGTGATTTCAGGTAAATCAGACACAGTTTCTACCCTGAAGGATAGTTAAATTATTCACATAATTGCCTATAAGGCACAATAAAGAGATAGATGGCACAAATAAGTACGGATGCATTGCTTAAGAAGAATTTTTAAATTTTTACATCAAATGATTTTTTAAAACGTTGGAACTATGCAGTGAAAAGCGAAAACCACAAGGCATAAATAACATCTTTTGCTCTCTCACCTTTAATGAGCTCAGCTTTCCACATTCCTTTTAACACATTTCAGTTTTGGATTTGTGATTCAAAACTTGCTGTGTTCTCTGTTGCTGGATACTATTTTTCAGGATGCTTTCAGAAAGCAGTCGAGAGACTTTATTGAAAACCAACATTAAAATATGCTCATTAATTTTATTAAATTCAAAAATGAGTGACTCCAGAAGATGTAACACTCTTTAAAGTTACATATATGAGCTTATAAATATTATCTTTCTACAGTGTTTTTTTCTCCTATTTATGTTTCCCTCGGGTGTCTGATCGTGTTTTACTGTAGAAACACATATCTAATGATACATGAGGCAGGTGACAAGGGCAAACATTTCATTCTGAGACTAACAGAATGAAGCATTCTTTTTTTTCCTTGTCTATTTTTAATGACACCAAAGTGAACCTTGCATAAGCAAGGTCTCAAAAAATCGGTTCAAGACTCAGAGATGTTTCTCTCCATGGAAATCTTTAGTGAAAGGCGAAAGATTTAAATGATCTGGCGTATAAGGCAAAACCATTCTTAATGAGGAAAAATGGATATTCAGGAAAAGGTTTAGAAATAAAGAAAATAGAGATTCAAAGTATGTTTCCTTAGTTTGACTTAATAAAAAGCACCCTGAAACAAAATAGAAGTCCTAAAGTATCGCATTTGCGTGTGTCTACAAACGTGCATTTTGCTTTTCTTTCTTTCGTCTTTTAATGAACACAGTATTTGTTTTCCCTCTGTCAAACCCTGAGCCAATGACTTTCTCCAGGCTGCCTGGGGAGGTTCAGGGAGAGAAATATTCGGGGCAGAAGAGACTTAGGGCAGAGAACTAGGGGAGGTGAAGTGTCCTTCATATGGCAAAGAGGATGAGGAAGGCCACCATCATGGCCACAGAGGGAGCAAAGCTCAGAATGGCGTAGAAGAGCTGCTGCTTCAGAGAAGGGTTCCTGGCATGACCAAGGGTGAAGCTCCCAATGCCAGCTCCAGAGCCCGCCACGCCAACTGTGGCAGCCCTGGCCCCAATGAACTTGGCGGCTGTGTCAATGTCCCTGGAAACGATGCTGGTTTGGAAGCTGCGACAAGGGATGAGTAAAGTCAAGGGACATGGGGCTGTCAAGCTGTTGAGGGGCTCCTCTGTCAGAGTCTCGGGCTGATTCTGCACCCACACAGACAGTGGTCGGGTCAGCAGCTGGGAAGTGCTCCTGACCAGGGTCGGGGTGGAGACGAATTTGGCGCAGGCGTACATTTTTTAGCGGATGAGAGGCCAGTGGCAGGCGAGCTGCTCCTAGGACAGAGAGGTGTATTTTTTTTTTTCACTTCCATTTCATTCTTTCATTATTATTACAAACTTTCAGCTTGGAATATTCAAATTTCATGCCATGTAAGTTAAAACAATTATACTACTAACTTCAACTTGCAATTTTAACAGAATAGCAGCTAAAGGACACGTCATGGAACTACTCTAAATTCAGAGAGTACTTGTTTTTAGATCCTGCAACTGCTGCTCGCTCCTGACGCTGGTGGATTTGCCATATTCTTTTCTAAAACAGATATCTTACTTATAATTTGCATATCATAAAATTCAATAGTTCGATCATATCAGGAAGGAATGTGAAACCATCAGCACAATCAACTTTGGGATCTTTTTTTTTTCTCGTATTCACTGGTTGTGACTTCCCTTTTCCCTCAACCAGCTACATCCCGTGACTCCAGAGACTCCATCAATCCAGACTGTCTTTATAAATTCATCCCTCCGGGCTTTCTGTACAGAAAAGCAAACGCATGCAAGAGAAGGTAAAAAGCAGCAACAACAAAATAAAAGAGTCCCCAGCAACAATGGCCATATAAAATAAAGGCTTTAAGAGAAACTCGAATATTAAAATTTTAGAATAAATTCAAAATTGTCCACATAGCCATTTTATTTTACTTTCTACAAACATTTTGAAGACTCTTCATGAGATCATGAAAATATCTGACCATATTATTTTGGCTTGATGACAATTCCAAAAGGTTCTTTTTGACTAAGGCATCCAAACTTTGTAACTTTGTTATTAAAGTATTAATCTACATATATAATATATATATAGGGAGAATTTAATGTTATTTAGAAGTTCCTTCTTTCTGGTAGCATTACTAATATCCATAATCATAATTACACAAATAATAGTTACTAATAATTACAATAATAATAATTACTCAGGTAATAGTTATATATCCATGATAAATATTCTAACAATAAAAATTAAAGGGTTCACATTTAATATAGTATTTAAAATGATAATAATAAACTGTGCGATATCTTTTTTGCTTGTGGAAGAGATGTACCTCGGTCCTTGGCTTTACAGGAGAAAGAATTCACGCCTAAGCTGGTTTGTGATACAAGTGAGTGCTATGAAAGTTAAAAGCAGCTTCAGGTCCGGCATGGTTGGCGGGATATGCACAGCCACCTTGGGCTGTGTTGAAGCTGCTTGGAGGTGTTCTCATAGGATTTCTGCTGAGGAAAAAAATGGAGAAATTTTGTTTACATGAATGTATATAAAACAGGATCAGGTTTGGAGAAATTAGGTATATTTTCTTGCCTAATACATCCCAAATCACTAAAATCTAAAACCACTGGGAATTGAGTGTGGTAAAGATTTTTAGAAAAATCAAATGTCAATCTTAATCATATTTTTAAAGTGGCAGGGTTGCGTTTGTCTTTCTTTTTTAATAATAACAGGTAAAATATTAAAATGCTTTGATATTTACAACTCTGTTATGTATTACATCATGTCTTTCACAAATATAAGTCAATTTGTCTGGTAATTGCCTCTCAGTTGTTTGGAAATTATGCAATAATTTCCAAGATGTGATTTTATGTAATTAGTCACTGATCTAGAAGGGGATTAGCATGAAATCCAAATGCACTGCCCTTCCAACTCATGGCTACACTAAACAGGACAAAGTAGAACTGACCCTTGGGGGTTTTGATGGATGGTGTGATTATTTAAGAGAGCAGAAAGACTCATCTTTCCCCCGTGATTTTGAATGGATGTCCTTGTGGTTACCAGTCTAACAAGAAACACGCTTTTAAACCAGTGCCCCTTTAAGGTGTGAGGCAATGCACCTATTCAAGTTGCTTTGATAAAATATAAGTGGAGTTTCCATCATGTGCAGCCTGTGTTATCTTTTATGTAACAAAGACTTGGGTGAAATTTTACAGTGCTTTTTGGCTTTATCTATTTTAACAATTTGATTGACCAGAAATTCTCACACCATGCAATTTAATGGTTTAAACAAATGACAAAAAATGTACAATCGTCAGCACAATCCACTTTAAAATATTTTTACATTTTTACTCATCATTATCAGGCCCCTTCAATTCCCAACTTCTTCTACCATAACCCAATGAAAGTATTCATGTAGATACTCTTTCTATAGTTTTACCTATCTTGAATATAGTAGAAGGAAAAACACATCAGTAAACAAACAAACCAAACAAACAAGAATAATAAAGCAAAATAGAAAATATCAACCGAAAAGAAAGCAGAAAATAATAAAATTAGAGCAAGTTTAGTGGGTCAAAAGGTAAGCAAATGATAAAATGTTCAATCTTAACCTAGTTACAGCTGGCTTAATCGGCTTTCCAGTGCACTCTGATAGCAAGGTTGTTCAACTGCCTGCCAAGGGTCAGAGAACATTCTCTGGAAGCTTAATCAATGTGAGGACACAGAAAAAGGATTTTGGACTTTCACTGTGTTGGACTCAAGTTGACTACAGTTCTCATGCCTAAGAATGCAATCTACATGGAAAAGGGAAGACCTGAGCATATCAGCTTTCTGGTTGGTTTGCCTTAAAGAATGTGCATGACTGGCATGCTGCATTCCCTTCCTGAGAGAGAGGTCTCTCAAGCCGTGGGTGTACAAATTTGCTCAAACCTTAAGCCAGTGCCTGCCACGTTGGCAAGAACTGTTCCAGGGCAGAAAAAGTATTTCTTCGTGCATGAGAGAAAGAGATTTGCAGACTAGAAGAGGAATTCTGACAGGTGAGGGGTTGTTTTGGAAACTGAAGAGTAGGCAGGTAAACAACTGCTAATGAAAATTGAACTTTCAGGAAAAGTCTGAAACTAAGTTTAAATCCATTAAAGAAAGAAAAAAATGAATCTAGTGGCTTGTAAAAATTATTAGTGTAGCACAGTTATGAAAATAACAAACAGGGTATTTACATGATATGCAAAAATATATAATATTCATTATTTACTGAAAAATATATTTAATCTGAAGTCGGGGGACAGGAGGGGACATTTCCAGGAAGCTTTCCTAAGACTTCCTTAACAATTCAAATGTATTATACTCATAAGGATATAATTGCATAAATCTTGTAATTAATTGTTTTAGGAATTTATCTTTCATTAACTTCATAGGCTCTCTCATAAGGGCCATATCAATATGAAGAATGATTGTGGAAAATATATTGCCATTGTTTATAGTATGGAAGGACTACTTTAATTTTCTCTATTATTGTTTTTATTTTTCTAATGGAAGATGTAAATTACTGAAGCAAACTGTCTCTAAATTAATTTAAATATAATCTCAAATTATCTTTCAAGTCTTTAAAACTTTATACATTATTTTCTTATTCATGTAGAGTATATTGTATTATTCATGGTATTTATTATTCTGTGCAATGAAATATTCTGAAAGCATTGTAAGACAGGTTATTCAATTTGGTGAAATTTAAATTGTAGCTAAAATGTATTTAATTGACATGTGAACAAATGTTACATGACCTATTTAAAAACAGCTATTAATATGGATCATTTGGAAGACGTGTAAGTAAGTGAAAAATTGTCAGGCTACTTTTCATTCAGCATATTTATTCACACATATTTGCAATTTGAAATCTGTCCAGATGGCTGTTTTTTGCAATTGAGTCTGTGATGTTTTAAAAGCTTATACTCTATATTCTGAAATAATTGTCTATAGTTCCACAATAAGTAAATATGACTGCCTCATGACCCATGTACTAATTCTGCAGGACCAAACTGAACTTCTCTAGAATTCCCTTTGCATAGTCAATTAAACATGAGTAAATCTTTATATTATTTTCTACTTTCATCCAGGATTCATCGGACCCCAGAAATGGCATCCCATTTTTCCTCATCCTACATGGAACCTACCTGAACCACTGAGAACTCACTGTCAACATGACCAGGGTGTCGGCCTTCAGCAAAAGCTTAGTTTCCAGTGCTATCAATGGTACTTTTATAGTTTGTGTATGTGTCGGGCCACCTTTCTTTGGAATATGTACAAATATGGATCTCTTGTCACCAGTTGGCAAAGTGACAGTCTTTTAAATTTCTTGGGATACACAAATGGATGCTTCCAGTGATTCAATTGGCATGTTGAAATATTTTAATTGTATTTCCATCAATTCACGAGTTCTTGTTTTTTGTTGTAGTGCTCAGTGCAGCTTATAATTCTTCTCAGTACTATTGTGTCTTACCCATATGCTACATTTTGAAATGATTGAATATTGATGGCGGTTTGGGAGTGCAATGAGTGTGTGTATTTTTTTTAATCTTCTCTCAGGTTTTCCTGCTTCATTTAATATGTTTCCATAGAAACTTTCAATATTGCCACTCAAGGCTTGACTATTTTTTTGAGTTCTCTCAGTTCCAGATATGTAGAACATGTGCTTGATGGGTTGATTTTGGTTTTCTAATTTGGGCCTCTGCACCCTGCATTATAATACTTTGTTTTCTTCTTGAGTTGTCCTTTGATGTTTTCTGTTCATTTCTTTTATTTCATAATTTCCTCCATTTTGTCTACCTACTCAAGATGAAGAGTCAGTTTCAGAGTCTTTTCTGACATGGACTTTGATCATTGAATTTGTTTCGGTCTTTTTAGTGAGCTTTTGCTTTTTTAGTACTTGCTACCAAGATAGTAAATACTTCTAGGCTAACACATCCATTTCTAAGGATGAGTTATGGTATGATGCAGTATGATATTCATTATCAGGGTTAAATCATATAAATAGTCAGTTAGACTCCTTTATAACCTAACTGGGAGAAGCAGCTTTCTGTGTCTCCTACCCAGGTGAGTACATATAGCATAAATAGTTCAGCTAAACAGAACAGTCTCTGCATGTAACGTGTGGCTCTTTGGACTTCAGCTGGTGGTCTGCCGTGTCAATGTTGATCATCAGCCGCATCAGCGACCTGTCATCCGACCTCCTCACATAGGATTCATTTGTCTCTGCAGCTAGAAATCTGCCATCTATCTGTGGACAGCTACCTGTCTATCTGTCACCAGCTTCCACAGCTACACTAGTTCAAAGTTTCCTGTCTGACATCTATCTGACCTATGGATTATGAAATTGTTCACTTTTGGAAATCATTTTATTGGGAGCTAATTCAGACATAGTACCATTCCGTGGTTCATTCTTATCAAGCAATGTTTACAACAGCTACCAAAATTAGTTTCAAAACATTTTCTTCTTTCTTTCACTTCTTGATATTAGCTCCCAATACTCCCACTTCCCCCACTTACTCCCAAGTAAACCTTATTCTAGCTGTTGTCTCTAAAGCTTGACCTATCCTGGGTTTCATATAATGAAAGCATTGAAATACACATAACAGAGTCAACATGAAAATATTAAAAACTATATCAAACCCCAAGGTTTGTTAAGGGAGAACAAGTGTCAAGTGACAAGGATTTATCCACTCAAGTCAGATTTATTATTTTAATATTCTATCATCTTTTCTTCAATACTCTCTGTCTAATTACCAGGTTATTCTCATCTCTCCATCATGGTTGGAAGGAAATCATAGGAGATTTATTCCCTCTGAAGATCCCAAGAACATATAATTAAAGCATAGCAATTAATCACAAAACAATATGTCATTATATATTGTAAAATATATCTATTTCTAATGCCAAATAAATAAAATTTTATGTTGAAGCATGGCATAGCATGGGTAGCAGTCTTCACACCAGGTACTCATAGGTGGGTGTGGCAGTCATGTGCTTATGTTAATTTTATGATTGAAATGTAGGGGTGGAGTCTAGCCTGTTAATCTGGAGATAGCCATTGAATAGCCAATGAAGCCTCTATGTGGGCATGGATTTATCCTGAGACTTCTGGGAAATCTCATGATATTTCCCTCTTGAAGATGAGAAGGCATCTTCCTCAGTTGTTGGGAGTTAGTCTCAGAGTTGATGAGTCACGGAAAAGACAAGATGGCAGCGTCTGAGAAGCTGGAGGAGCCGGCAGAGAGACCACACAGCTTTGCCCTGATGGAGCCAGACCTCTGAAGCTGGAGCAGCATGCTGTTGATGATAAACCCTGAGCCCTGGAAGCAAGGAGCCATCAGGAGATGCCTGCCAGCACCAGAATTCTGCACCCACTGACCTGTGACTTCCTGAGTCGGAAGTAGACTTTGTAGGCTGATTTCTGGCATATGGATTAGTATCAGGTTTATGACTTTGCACTGGACTGGATTGGGATGCCTTCTGAGTGTCACATTTCTTTTGTATATAAACCCTTTCCTTATATCTATATGCATGTCTTTGAAATTTGTTCCTCTAGTCTATCTGGACTAACATAGTGGGGGTACCAGCATGTGAGTTCACTTTCCTGAAGACCAAGAGAGGAGTGCTGTCTCCTTTCCTAGGGCCATCAGAAATATATGTTTTCTGGATGATCTAAGATGACCCCTATGAAAGAGTTGTTTGACACCCCCCCACCAAAGGAGTCACAACCCACAGGTTGAGAATCGCTGCCTTAGAGCTATTCTTTTGGATTTATTGTAGAAATCTTCTCTATAATCTTTCTGGAGTATAAGGACCTTCTACTTATAGTGTCATTGATTAGTCCATGCAATCAACTTAAAAAACACTATTGAGAGAAGGCTATTGAACAAGTATGTGATGATACCTGGGTTATTTACTTATGCCAAATAAATCCTTAAGTAGCTGATGCTATTTGCATAAACAATGGGAGTTGGTGGCTAGCAAAACCTTACAAAAATATTCTCTGATGACATCAGTCACAGGTCTTTCAAAATAATATAGAACTTAATACAGCAAGTAGAGCACTGAATAGTAAGTTAATGTTAGTCCACCCAGCAACAATTGAATACATATAGATGTTTTCTCTTTCTTCACACAGTCTATGGTTTCAGTGCGAAGCCCTAAGGTTACAGGTGTGCTTATGCTAAGGTAGAGTCTAGCTGACCTAATGGGGTTTCTACATTTTATCCCTCTCTTATGGCCTTTCAAGTGTGCTATGAACCTTGAAGGTCTGGAATTCAATAACCTAGTGTTCTGTGACAGATGGCCTGTTTCCCCAAGAAACTCGGACCCATGGAATTATTAGGCCATATTACCAACATTATTCCTCTAACAGTCTTTGAAAGTATTATTATCATGCTTTCCCCTTTAGGAAGTTGGTCCTCTCCCCTTGTCTATCAACAGGCATACATTTGCCTTTGTGATATGTAGTTTAATTTTGCTAACCTGGCCAAAGAACACATGTGGGATTAATTGAAGGGCAGAGAGATAAATCATAAGTGTCCTGGTTTTGTTTCTCTAAAAGACCCTGTCTAACATACCCTCTACCAGAAGTGTATGTTCTCCTTTTCTCTCCTGACTTGATTTTCTCATCAGTAGTCCACATCATTTGTATAGGAATGTCTGAAAATCTTGGGAGACCACATCCTATCTTTTTCTGACAGCCACTTAGTGGTCATTGCCTCTTCGACTCTAGGATGCTAAATGGAGCATTGTTCAGAGGTGCCACCAATCAGGTCTTTACTGGGCTGCCTGCATGTCTTGGCCAACAGATTGGGTGGCTTAAAAGCTTGAACTTGCTCCTATCCTAGACTCATCCCTAAAGCAGTGGATTCACACAGTATTTAACCTTTTGTGACTAGCTAACTTTTCCAGATACCTCCACATCATGAGGTATTTACTCATTTTTAGGGAAGTGGTGTATTCCAGTGGTGAACATATCAAAGTATTTTTTTTTACTCATCATTCTACAGATGGGGATTTGGGCTGTGTCTAATGTCTTGCTATTGTGAACTGTGCTGAAGTGATCTCTCTCTTATGTCTTTGGGGTATATGTCCAGCAGTTGAATTGCTGGGTCACATAGTATTTCTATTGTCAGATGATTTAGGATCACCCTAACTCTTTCCTTAGTGTTTTTTAAGTGTTTTAGACCTACTGCCTATGTAAAAGACTCCCACGGTCTCTCTTGATCCTCTCTATCACGTGTTGTCCTCTGTGTGTTTTGTTTAATTAGGCTAGGGTTATGGGCTTTACATTGTATCCCATTGTTGCTTTAACTTGCATTTCCAGGATGGCTGCTTAAGGAGAGCATTTCCTCATATGCTAGCTAGCCATTGGGTTCTCATCCTTTGCACATGGTTTATTTAGTCCCTTCCCCAACCTTTGAAGATGGTTATTTTTTCATGTTGTAGGCTTGCGTTACTCTATAGATCTTAGTGAATAGTCCTTTGAAATTATGTCATTGCTAAATATTTTCCCAATTTAAATTTACTTTTTAGATGAAATCATTTTTATGTACACAGAGTTTTATTTTTACCAAATCCTTTTCATTTGTTTTGTCTTCCACTGTGTGCACTTGCTTTGCTATATCTGGTAGCCCATCTATGCATGACATTAGGGCCCTTAGATTTGTCCCAAATTTCCCATTGATGATTCTGATAGCTTTGAGTCTTATATTTAGGTCTCTGATACACATTGTGTTCATTTTTATGTGTGGGGTGAGGTATGGATCTTGTTCATTCTCCTGCAGATGGATATCCAGTTGTTCTAGCACCATTTATGAAAGAGGGCCGACCTTTCCACTTAATGCTTATTGGACCTTTGGGTAAAATATATTTTCTGTAAGCAGATGCTTTATTTTTGGCGCTTTATTCCATTGGTCTACATTCTAGCGACTGTTTTGTCAACTTTGGCTGCATAGTATTCTTTGATGTCAGGTTATGCAAGAAGACTTATTTGTTCTTTGGGAGAAGTGCTCTGCTTGTTCTGGCTCTCTTCATTCTCCATATGAATTGGTAATTAGTTTTTTCCATTAATTTTTTTTTCCTTTTAAAAAATAGTGTTGGGCTTTGAATTGAGATTGCACTAAATGTGTAAATTGCTTTAGGTGACATTGACATTTTCACAATATGCATTCTTCCTATCTGTGAACATGACATAATCTTACAATTTTGTAGATCTCTTTTGGTTTTACTATTAATTTTCTGTACTTCTCTTTGTACAGGGTTTTTTTATTAAGTTTATTCCTAGTTAATTTAACTTTCATGTGGCTTTATTTTCATTTTTTCTTGATATCTTTTTCAAATCTCTCCTCACTAGTAGATAGGAATCCAATTGGCTTCTGTTTGTTAATCTTGTGTAATCATACTTTACTAAATTGCCCATTTTTTCCCAAAAATGCCCTCATGGAGATCTTTCCTTTAATTTCTTTTTGCTGTCTTCTGTTCTGACTAAGACATCCAGCACATTGTTGATGAAAAGTGGTGCTAAGGGGCATCCTTGTTGGGTTTCCTTTTTCAAAGGGAATGTTTTCAGCTTTTCCTCATTTAGTGTGATATTGGCTTTTGTTGTTTATAGCCTTCATTGTGAGGAAAAAATTCCCTTTATCTGATTGAATGCTTTTATTAGAAATGGGTGTTGATTATAATCAGATGCTTTATCTCCATTAAATATATATATTTGTATATTTTATATATTATATATTTATATAATTATATATATATATAATTTTGTTGAAAATTTTTGCATTTATTTTCAAGATGGATATTGTCCTGTAATTTTCTATGTGTTTAGGATTTTCCTGCTTTTGGTATCAGGGTTATGCTCTTTGTCGAATGCATTTGGGTGTTTTCTGTTACTTTGTATATTCTGAAATAGTTTGTGTAGAATTGGTGCCAGCTCTTCTCTGAATCTTGGCAGAATGCCCCCTTAATGCAATCTGGTTTGAGGCTTTTGGGGTGGTGGCGATTTCTTGATAACTTTGCCTGTTTTTCTTTTAGTATGGGTCTGTTCAAGGTTTTAATGTCCATCTGCTTTAATTCGCAAAGAGGGTGTATTTCTAGGTATTCATCTATGTCATATAGATTATCTAATTTAATGGAAAACACACTTTCTTAATACTGCACTTTTATTCCTTTTTTAAAAATTATCTCTTGTGATGTCACCTATCTCATTTCTAATTTTAGATATTTTCATTTGGTCTTTCTTTTTCTTTAAGTTTCCTCTATGTCTGAAAACTTTTTGAATCATTTCAATTAACCAAGTTGGTGATAATACTGTCTTTTTTAATGTAGTGTGTTCTTGATTCTTCATGTGTTTGTCTTTATATTTTATGTTTTTATTGTTGATTTTCAGTTTTATGGCACAGTGGTTTGAGAAAATATTTTGAATGATCTCTATGTTTTTGAATTGTTAAGGTTTCCTAATCTTGAATGTGATAGCTTTTTAGAATATGAACCATGTACTTTGAAAAGGAATAGTGTATTTGGGGTGTGTGTTTGGAGAACTCTATAAATATCTAGGAGTTTGAATTGTGTGATTGTGCTGTTCAGTTCTTCACTTTCTTTATTGAATTTCTTCCTGGTGATATATCTTTTCTTGAGAGTGCTAATTGAAGTCTTCCTATTATTGTCAATCTGGTAATTTCTCATTCCATCTCTTTGGAAGATTTGTTTGGTATGTTTTGAGGATCTTTTTTTAGGTTCCTGCATGTTTGCCATGGCCATGCATTATATTAATCTTTTTATTATTATAAAATTCCCATCTAACTTTCTCAGTATGCAGTTTGCTTTGGAGTCTGTTTGCTCAGAGATTAATATTTCCACTCCTAGTTTTTGTTTTCATAATTGCTTTTAGCTTGGGAAATTATCTTCTATCCTTTTGCTTTTTTTTGTGAGTTTGAGATCTGTTGATTTTAGGCAGCAGATGGATGGACATTGTTTCCTATGCCAGTATGCAATTGCCTTTTTTTTTTTACATTCAGGGTTATTAATACTAAATGTAAGTTAGTTGTTGTCGTCTCATATTATTTCTGTTTGGTAATTTTCTTCCTTTTCGAGGAGATGGGGGTGGTGGTAGTAAATTCTTCATGCCTTCTTTTCCCTCCAAATTTGTATTGATTTGGATACTGTTTTCAGTGTGTTGGCTTCTGGATGGTACTACACACTTCTGTGGTCTCATATTTGTTTGCTGCAGTTGTTGATTTTATGACCTTTGAGATCCTGTTAATATCTTTTTGCAATGCTACCTTTGCTATTATGCACTCTCTAAATAGTTCCTTACTTGGGAATATTTTTTATTTCTCCTTCATATTTAATTGATCACTTTCTTGGATTCTTGATGGACAATATTTTTTGTCTTTGGAAGTTTGGCATATGTTGCACCATTTTCTCCTTTCCATGGTTGTTTGTTGTTGTTGTTGTTGTTTTGTTTACTGGTTTTTGGCTTTAGTGGTTTGGTTTTTTTTCAAAGATGTCTAAGTTTATTCTTATCTGTTTAACTTTGCAGATGACTATTTTTGTTTTCTCTTTTTCTTTCTCTCTAGTTGTCTCTTTTAATAGCTAGTATTGAGCTTCTTCATTGTCTCTTCCAAAAACTGTAATTAATTTAATTTCTGTACATTCCATTTAGGGAAATCCATGTATATTGTCATTATTTTGTTGAAGAAAAGTATTTGCTATGAACGTGTCATTGTTCTTGCAAAACGCTACTATGTGTTCTCTAAGTAATTTTAGTAATGAAAACTACTAGACTTTTCTCTTCATTTTCAACCTTTGCATTCTAATTGCCAATAATTATCAATGCATTTTGATTATATCTCATCAGTTTCCAATTCAAGATCCTGGTACAATTCTTTGGTTTCTTCATCAGTAGCTAAAGGATGGTGCAATTTAAATACAGTATTAGTGATTAGATGTCCTTAAGGAGGCATAGATATAATCCTATCATAGGTGGACTATGATTCAAATGTGATACAAATGTCTTTTCTGACAATGAATGTTTCTTGATTGTGTCATTTCACTGAACTATATTTTTATATTTAAAATGGTCAATACCATTCCATGTAAGCCAATTAATGCCTAGGATAGTGATCTTTATGTGTTCCTTTTGTTTGTTATTACTCCAATTTTCTTAGATTCATACTTCATATAATTTAAAAAGTTCCAGCTTTTAAAGATGTATTTTTGCAGCTATCTTCTTACCTATAATTGTGCCCCATCATCAAAGGAAGATCCCAAAGTTTCTGCTTCTCTAGACTTTCCACCTTTCCACTGTCATGGCTGACTCACTTTGAGAAAGCAGCTCCTCAGCAAACCTATTTTGATTGTCACTGACCCAAGGGGCGCATCCTTCAGCACTTTCCCTGATAATATTCTGCTTTCCTTGATCCAGCTTCAGTGTCTGACAGGCTATGAATCAGGTTTTAATGGCTGCCTTCTTCAAGGTGGGTGGCTGATTCCTTGTGTGTAGTCTGTTCTTTGTCTGGAAGCTCTCTTGAACCTGTTCTCTTCTGGTGACCCTGTTGACATTTGAAATCCCGGTGACATAACTTCAAGCAGCACAGCAGCACACAAGCCACCACGGTAGTACAAAAAAGCAGGAAAGTATACCTCATGATGAGGATTGCCAACACTGTAATTAGCAGCTCAAAGTGTAACTCACAATGCCAGCAGGGCTTCTACATGATACTATTAAAATTAATCATTGTCATCAGTGAAGTCTGACTAATGGTGATCCCACAGGACAGGTTAGAACTGCCTGAGTGGGTGCCCAAAGACTGTGACTCTTTACAGCAATAGAAAGTCTTCATGATTCTCTGGCAGAATATCTAGTGGTTTCAACTTAGTAACCTCACTCAACCTGCAATCCACTATGCCACTAGGGATTCTGAGACCTATATTATTTAGACTAGTTCTATTTAGTAAAACATTTAATTATGATAAATATGTTCTTTAGATTCCTTGTCCAATATGACATCATAGCAGTAATGTGGACCTTATATATTTGTATAGTGTCTGATAGGTTTATGATAAGTTTTAAGTATTTACCTTTCCTGGTGTTTTAATTGTTACAATAAATATAACCACAACATTTGGCGATTCATTATTTTAGATGTACAGTTAATGATTTTAAATACTAATCACTATTAACTTTTTAAAATTCAAATTTAGACAGCTATGTGTAACTAATAGGTGTATGATCCAACAGAACAGATATTACAAATGATTATTGGCAAATATACTGGAAAACACATTTTTTTCTAATCTTTAACTTTAGTAGATATAAGATATGGTGGCTAACATTGACATATTTTTCTATCACAATCAATTTATAACTCTGTATTGTCTTGTATTTTATAGTGAACAAGAAGATGGAGTATAAATTTATTTATTTTTACTTCTTAATCACTCTGGTTAAATCAACAGTCTATTTTAAAAGCCTTTCTTGCCATCATCCTTGAACATAATTAAGAAAAAGAAATAATAGTGAGTTATTTTTAAAAATATAAGTCAAAAGGAATAATAAATTCACATAGTTTTGATATTGATTCTCTCTTTTTTCCTGCAGAGATTGATATCAATTACTATTTTGCTCAGTTCCATGTTCCTTTCAGATAATTGCCATAGAATTTTTTCCATGGAAGACCTATTTTATGATGAACATGCTTCTTTTCCACCACTAATCTATCAGTTTTTCAAACAGAGATGGTTTCCATGCTGACGCCATTAAGTTCTATGACCAGATTTTCTAACACCAACAGCATCACCTGTGTAAAACAGAATGTTTGCATGTTTTACATCATTTTATTGAGGAGCTCTTGCAAATCTTATGACAATCCATCATTCATTTGTATTAAGCACAGTTTACATATGCCACCAATGTTTCCAAAATGCTTTCTACATGAGTCCTTAGTATCAGCTTCTCTCTTTTCCCTTCTCTCCCCTACCCTCTCATCCTCATGAATCCTTTATCAATTATATATTATTGCTGTTATTCATCTCTTTCACTGTCCGTTGCCTCCCTTTACCCACATTTCTGTTAAACATCCCACTCGGGTGTGGACTATATATCTGCTCTTGTAATAGGTTCTTCTGTTCTCCCCCTCCTCCCTCACCCTCCTACTTCCAGTATCCCCCTACTCCCAAGACTCTTCCTGAGTGACATGAATTCCTGAATTCCATGTGTCAAGGGCTCTTATGTGTAAAAATGTGTGTACTCTGACCTGGCTGGTTCTGTGAAGTAGAACTGGGTTGTGGTAGTTGAAGGGAGGTAGCATTCAGGAGCTAAAGGAATGATATATGTTTTGTCAGTGTTAAACAGGTTTGAATGGAGCTTCCAGATTGACAGAGTAGGAAGAAGCAATAGGCTTTCATTTTAAGACATTAGTCTAGGAACACCAATGCACCAAAGCATTGTATGCTACGTGACCAATGGATTAGCCCTTCTGGTTGGAAGGCATTTACAATCAAATTGAGGAAGAGCTGCTCAACCTTCAAGTTACCTCTGTGTTATTGATACAGCAATACTTTTAGCAATACTTTTTAGACCTTACTTTTCCAAGTGGGGCACAATTCAAAATAAAACAAAATAGCTGTAAACATCCATTAATAACCAGAAAGTAGACTGTACAATGTATAAATTCTAAAAAAAATGGCTATCTTATAATCTTTCAAATTTATATTTTCCTTTAGCGATTCTGCACTGCCAGTTATGTACACTTGCCCGAGCTTCATTTTTAATTAGTGCACTTTGTTTGCAGTTAATACATTTCAATACAAGAGTTATAGCTATTCCCTGTTCTTGGATAGCATTATTTTGGAATGGATTAGATGAAAACATTCATAGCTACATAGATTTTATAATTGTATAAAACACCAAAAATTTAAATAAAAATATTTATGGTCATGTTAGTATTATCATGTTAAGATGTGTGTAACAACTTAATGATAATTGTGCTTTTTAAATTCAGTGAATGATCTCATTTTCAATACGTGTTCTTATTTTAATTCTTCGGCATCTGAGCTTAGTGTAGTTTAGGTCAAAACTGAAATGGGAGTTTAATAACTAAATTATCCTTTATAGCATAATAAATTAGCATGTGTTTCTCAGCTCCTTATTGTGCATTATAATATATTTTTTGCTTTAGATGCTGATTTAGTAGTTCTTTTGTGTGATAATTCACCTTCATCAGAATTCATTAAGTAATTTATATATAAAGAACAAATTTCGAAGATTAGCTATTACATATTTTTTAACTTTTGTTCTTAGTTAGTACTTGACTACATGAGTGCAACAACAAAGTGAAGAAACACTGAGAGTTAAACTCTTATGAATTGCCTATGAACTCTCCAGGTTTTCTGAATTAAAAGATTTATCTCTAGAGAAAAGTTCTTTGACTTTTTAAAAAGGTTGATGTGAAGGTTATCAAGAAAATCAGATGGAAGGAAAAACTCTACGCTGGTGTGATTATAACACACCATCAGTGAAAGTCAAGTTTTCTAGGCTTGACTGCCAAAGGTGTAAATGAGCATTTGAGACGAGTGCTAATTACAGCACTCCAAAGGCAAAGCCTGCTGCTTTTACGTCTAGGAGGCACCGTGAGATCCAACATTGATTTCCAAGTTGTGTAATTTTAGAACTCCTTCCTGTGATAGGATCTGTTTGATCTTTTCAGCTAGGTTCACATTTAAATCACCTATCTGGAGCATTTTATTTAAAGCTCTGTTTAAAGCATTTATAAATACTCATTTTATGAATAATTAATGGAAATATTTAATTATCAATATCATCTAAAGTGATGAGCAACATTCATCCTTAACTGAGAAGTCAAAATAAATTCATTATTTATCTTTTAATTACTGAAAGCCTATAGTAGTTTTGGCAATGATAATTTTATAATTTTAACCCAAAGTACACTTTTTTTTCCTGAATGGTTTACATATATGTATTTTTTAATTTTATTTATTTATTTTTTTTTAGGCATCACTGCGCTGGTGGTGGGAATAGGAGGCCCAGTCTTTGCTCCTGGGAGCCGGAATTGGTTTACATATATTGAAAAAAGTTTTGCATTCATCACCACAAGCAACTTTTATGATTTTGTTCATTTATTGTATCAATGTTTATTAACTCCCGATTGTTCTTCAGTCTCTCTTGTCATATTCCTACATACTTATTAATCTGCTTATTGTAACTATACACTTACCTTTCCTGCATCTCATATAATCATTATTATACAAAAGAAGCTATCAATGACAACAAAATAATACACAGATAAACTTAAATACATAAGAAAGTCAAAATAGACACAAGATTAAGTTTAAAATGGTTCAATGGGGAAAATTGATAGGATGTTAAATTTTAATCTAATTATGTCTCCAGTAATTCATTTGACCACGTTCTCTGTCTGAGGAAATATTTGTATATCTGGTCGCTGGTTCAAAGGAGTTCACTGGAGACTTAGTCCATGTGGACATTTTGCAAATGGATTGTGGGTTTTCATTGTCATCCATAACCTTGTGCAAACTGGGTTCTCAATGTATACTTGAATTCAATTCTCATCCCTGGTCTTGGATTTGATGATTTGCCATCTCTTGTATCATACAGGCTGGTATGTTTCATCTATGTAGACTTTGAAAAAAATTTATCAAAGGTTTATATATACCCCTCAGCCAATTTAGAGGCAGTATTATCAACTTAAGAAATAATATAGGCAGCCTGAAGGACACAGTTGACATTTCTAAAAATTGGATTGAATTTACAATACTAGTGAGAAATGAAATATATATTTATGCATGAAGACTTATGAGAATAAAATGCAGTGAATATACATTTACACAAATTAAAAAAGTGACCATATTTCTTAAGAAAATAAGAATTATTAGACACAAGTGGGGAAAATGACTAGTTGCCTTTCAAGATATCATATAATATCTTAATAAAATATTTTCTAATTATTATTTCAAGTGGTAATGTTGTTGGTAAGTCAAATGGAACCCATAGTCACTTTCAATATAACAGAACAAATAGCTATTGGTCTTATCTAATTTTCATGATCATTGGAATGTGTGAAATCAATATTTTAATTTTTTGTCCATTAATTTCATTGAGGGATTTATTTTGTGTGCGTGTGCTGACCTTTTACTTTACCCACCATGAGGTCCTCTTATAGTAGATTCCATGCATTTCTTTACATGAACATGTATAATTTATAGTGCCCTTTGGTTTTCATGTTTGCTCTGATTTCCTTTTAATTACTTTTGAAATTTTTGCATCAGAAAATTTTATATTTTCATTTTTAATATCTTCATCAGCATGTACCATCATTCCTTAGTTATAATAAAAATACATAGTACTTTCCTAATTTGATTTGTCACTCTCCAATTGTGAGTGCAGCATAATATAATATTCTAAACCTAGAGAGAAAATTTTGCATGCTTCTATTCAACTCGATACCCTTGGGTAGACCACCTATTTATAATAAACAAAAGGTTCTTGTAAGATATCATGAGAAAAAATAGTATCACAAAATGAAGTTTTCACCACATGTCTTGAATAGACAGAAACAATGAAGTGACTTCCTAACCAAAGTTATCTAGCTAATATATAATTTTCTAATTTTATTCCTATAACATTTCCAGTTATTAAATGTTTGAATACTTCTCTCACTGACTCTGAAGTAGTCTCTCCATGAATATACCTATGCATATATAAACATACTGAAATAGACCACCTCAAATTACCTCTTTTAAAAAAATCACTCTATTGGGGCTCGTACAACTCTTATCCCAATCCACCCAGCCATCATGTCGCACACATTTGTACACTTTGTTGCCATCATCATTCTCAAAACAGTTGCTTTCTATTTGAGCGCTTGGTATCAGCTCCTCATTTATTCCATCCTTCCCCTGCACTCCCTCCATCATGAACCCTTGATCATTTATAACTTATTACTGTTTTTTCATGTATAAAAACAGCCTGATGTCTCCATTCACCTACTTTTCTGTTGTCTGTCCCACAGAGAGGAGGTTATATGTATATCCTTTCTATCCCAACTTCCCTCCCCCTACAATGATGATCCCAATTTTCCTTACAAATTCGGCTAGACCGGAGGATGGACAGTGGTACAGAGAAGAGCTGGGAACATAGGGAATGCAGGACAGGAGATCTCTTCAGGATCAGTGCTGAGAGTCACCTCATCCCCTTTAAGCAGAACTGCCTGAGAGCGCTTTTCCCTGAAGGCATTCCCACCCCCACCCCTACACCTTTCCCTGGTCTTGGCCTGAGGTAAGCTGTTTTAATATCATTATGGAATGCAGATTTATAAAAGTGGCCCTGTTTAAAGGACCCCTCTTCCCTTATCAAGGGATGCTGTAAATCAGAAACAGGAGTGTCCATTCCCCTTCCCCACTAGGAGGACAAGATATAAATGAAATTCAGGAATGGAAACATAAACCAAGTGCCTGACCTTTACCTAAATATACTTTTGTTTTACTTCTATCAATACCACTTAGTGATTTATGTATTATTACTGGCCTTTTCTTCTGCTTTCTGTGTTCTACCCTGACTGAGTGACGTAAGAGAAATTAGGTCAGGATAAGGGGGCTGCGGTCTGGAGAAAGGCTATTGTTGGAGGTTTCAACTGCAGCCCAGGTGAGCTGAGCCTATGAAAGGAGACTACAATTGGATACTGTAATGGTCTTCTTTTGTCCAAACCCACAGCACATAAAGTATTGAATTTAATTGTAAAATATATGGCATTTGAGATTATAGTTGCGCTATTTCTGTTAAAGAGGTCATTTTTATAAAAGATATATATACATATATAGGAAAAGGTCAGATTATATGTGTGTATGTATGTGTGTGTGTGTGTATATATATATATATATATATATGTGTATATATATATATATATATATATATATATATATATAAAACCTGACCTTTTTCCTCACCATCACAGTTTTCAATTTTGGTTATACTTCTTTAAAATATCCCCCTGTTGTTGTTATCCTGTGTTATTTGACAGCATGACCGTCTTTAGCACCTTCAGACAGTTCCAATTACAGAGTTCAGCAATCAGTCGGCATATACCCTTGGACAGTGACCTTTCAGTGTCTAAGCTGGGCACAGTGACTAGGATAGGCTCTGCCATGGGCATAACTCTCTCTGTGAGCCAAAGATTCAAATTCTAGAGGGGTGCGATAGCACCCAGGATGAATCACCTTAATGAAGATGGGAAGATACATAATCCTACTGGATATTATGCATTGGCATCACATTGATGACATTGAGTTTTTATTTAGGGTGCAGACAATAAAATGATGAAAGCATGTGTTACAACCAATTTAACAAACATATTGGCAATTTAAATGAAGTATAAATAACAATTGTAAACATAATTGATAGAATTGAGCACAGAAAAAAAGCATTTTAGTCAGTTTAGCTAAATTAGCCAATAATATGTAAAAGTCTTTCAAATCTTCCTAAAGAAAACATTTTAGTCATATATATATATATATATATATTAGAAGAGCTAGTAATTATTATATGTGAGAAACATTCACTCAAAGAAAACATCAGTTTCATATTGACAATGAGTGAATTCTGTAAAGCATTGATAAAAAATAGAAACCTCATAAAATTTCAGAGATGGAAAAGTGAACATATTCTTCTAAAATTGTGTATCAAGATTGTGTAAAAATGATATAATATTTAACCAAGATCTCTTCATATATATATAGTATACATATTATAATTAATATAATGCTGGTGACAATGATGTAGAATTTAAACATGGCCCAAATTCCAACATTTCCAGATGCTATATCAATCTATTGTCTCTAACATTAACCAGTCATCACTTAGTATTCTGTCTTATACCCAAAGTTTCAACATTTCATTGAAATGTCCAATAGAACTCAAGAACTCTCCAGGTTCACATTACTGGAGGTTGAAAAATTCCAAATGTGAAGTGCAGCTATCTATCTGGTGGATTTTCCTCATTCACAACAATTTGGACAATTTACTCACAGGCTGCCCAAGCTGCTGGATGAGTTTCATCCCAAGAATCAGAGATTAGATGAGAGGCAACCAGACACTGGAACAAGAGCAAGAAAGCAAATGGTGCTAAAGTTTCCTCAGCAAAGATCTTGATCACTACCCAAGCTGATAATTTTCTGTGGATAGGGACCAAGATTTTTTTCTTATGAGGTGTTTTGCCTTCTGCTGCCAATGAGTCTAGTAAGGGAAATATTAATCATTTTGCACATCATAGACTGGCCAGATGTAGTCTTGGCAAGTTCCATGATACTTGCTTTCTGTTTTTCTAAATTATACAGGTACCTGGTGGTTTGACTATTAAAGGAACAGCTTACAACAAGAAATGAGTCCCTGCTTTAACCAAAATTATAGAGATAAAAGCAAATCTTCATGTCATCCACTTAAGGGAGTAAAAGGTCTCAGCCTCCAGTCTTGTCGATATTAGGTATAATCAAATTTGCTCATACCCATAACTAACCGAAACACAACAGAATGGCCCTATGCATACCAGAAACAATACTTTATCCTGCACTAACAGCACAATGGTTGGTTCCTCTGCTTGAGCTCCATGTTGCAGACACTGTGTAAACACATCTTGTTCAAGACTTTTTTCCTTTTTCACTGCCCCTCTATTTTATGATGATTTATGATATCCTTCTCTGAGGACTGGTCTCTCCTGACAACCTGTCCAAAGTATGTGAGTCAAGTGCATCCATGATTACTAATAGGTAACCTTCTGGCCCTACTACTTCCAAGACATATTTGTTAATTCTTTTGGTAGTGCATGGTACTTTCATTATTCTTCACCTGCATCAACATCCAAGTGCATCAATTCTTATTCTGTCTTCCGTGTTCAGGTTCAAAATTTCACCTGCATATGAAGCAACAGAAAATACCATGGGTAGTGTAGGGGAACCTTAATTTTCAAAGCAATCCTCCTGCTTTTGAATACTATAAAGAGGTTTCATGCAGCAGACTCACAACACTAGGGGTCATCTGATCTCTTGAATGCTGCAACCATAAACATGTGGATCCTAGCAAGATGAAATAGTTAACAACTTCAATCTCTTCTACATTCATCATGGTGTAATCTTTTGATCCAGTGGTGAAGATTTTGGGCTTCTTTTCATTGAGTCATAATCCGTATTGAAGTCTGAAGTCCTTTATCTTCATCAGAAAGTTCTTCATGTCTTCCTTCCATCAAACAAAATTGTTATCTGCATCTTTCAGGCTATGAATAAGCCTTATAGCAATCTAGATGCTGCATTCTTTTACACACAATCCAGGTTCTGTCAGTAATTGATCTGCACAGAGATTGAATAAATATCATAAGAGGATACAATACTGACACAGCTTTCTTGATAATAAATCATACAGTATCCCCTTGTTTTGTTTGTACAACTGACCCTTAATCAATGTGCAGGTTGCACAGAACATAAAAAAGTGTTCTGAAAGTCTCACTGATCTCAAGGCTATCCATAGTTTGTGATGATCCACATAGTTGAATGTCTTGGCACAATCAGTAAAATACAAGTAAACAGGTGACACCAGCAATTTATTACAAGTTCTTTTACTAAATCTGGCCTGGACTTCTTTAAAATGTTGAATAACAAGGTTGTTACTTTGAAGACAATGGTACAGTTGACCTAATACATAATATTTTTCTTTCTCTCTTTTTTATGTTTGAAATGAACTTGTATATCCCTAAAGACTCCAAGTCTTTCTTCCTTTTTAGCCATTCAGAGCAATATATCTCAGGTGTAATGAATCTAGAGAGGGTTTTACTTTTTTGTATTAGAGCAGATTTGTGTGTGTCAAACCTTCTCCCCTTTGTTGTGTGTGTGCATTCTCATTGCCTTTATGTGCATGTGAAATTTGTATGTGGAATAAGGAAGACTGAAGAAGAGTTAATGGACAGTGGTGCTTGATTATTGCAAGCGACTTTTAGATCGACACTCTGATCTGTATTGGAAGTAAGGCCAGAGAACTCCTTAGAGATAAGGACACAGAGGATTCTCAACTTACATACTTTGGACGTTTTGTCAGGAGAGACCAGTCCCTGAAGAAGAACATCTTGCTCAGTCAAGTGAAGGGAACGTGAAAAAGAGCAAGTCCCTCAATGGGATGAATTGGCATATTGGTTACAAAAATGAGGTTCAAGCATGGGAACAACTATGGGGATGGTGCAGGACCAAGTGGTCTTTTGTTCTGTTGTGTATAGTGTCACTATGGGCTGAAACTGTCTCGATGGCACTATCACCACCGAAAAGAAATAGTGGGCTCTCTGGACTGTGGGACAGTCAGGCTTACGACACTCTTAACCCTGATTTTGTGAGATGGGGAAATGGTATAATTCATCCCACCAGGGCCTAGGAAATTCTGGCAAATTGGTTTAAAAAACGAAATTTCTTGCTGAGAATTTACCCCTGAATCTGGTATCCATAGCTGTATCCTTGGACTTGGGATCACAGCATTAGGGACAAAAGCAGTTTCAGGTGATGTGAGGAAGCAGAGTACAATGGCACCAGAAACCTCTCCCACCACTCCTTCCTTTTGTCAAATCCCCCTGAGAAATATGAGTCTGCAGAGTGGTTATTCTCTATTTGCTCCTCTCATGAGCACATGCAAATGAAGGCGTGTAAATCAGTCATGCATGCTTTTATCTCTCCTCTACAATTTAGGGAGCAAATATTTAATTTTCCCCTTCCAATTTTTTATCAAACCACTATGTTTATGGTGATATGCAGCATGGTATGTTCACCTTATATTTTACTACTTAGCTCAAAAGAGCACACTGTAGACTACAAAGTGTATTTCTAGTTCTTGGAAAATATAACTTAGTGCTACAAGTGGGTGCAGTATCTTTTGTTAGACTCCTTAACTGAGTTTTGGCACCTGCCTCCATTACTGGATATGCAAACCTCAGTCCAGAGAAATTGTCTATACCTGTGGAGACCATTTGTAATTGCCCAATGTCACTGGTGTAATTGGTCTGATGCAATAGATTTTTGTTTTCTTGGACTTTACCCTGGGGAAAGCAGTCCAGGTGGTGCAGTGGTTAGACAATAGGCTGGGAGCCACATGGTTGGCAGTTTGAAACCATCCAGCAGCTCTGTGGGACAAAGACTGTAAACAGTTACGGTCACAGAAACTCATGAGGAGTCACTGAGAGTCAGTCATTAGGTTTGTTACTCTTGGTTTTTACCCTGGGGATATGAATCATAGCTGTCTACAACCTTGCTGAGAGACAGAAAAATCATTTCTTTGTGGAACTTTGTGTCTCAGAGGGTGCATGTCAGATGTACCTATTCAATTCAGCCAGTGTCTATATCATTTTAGCAGCACCTCCACGTTCACTCATTTCTTAGACTCAGTTAGCAATATTAAGGGAGTGTACCAACATGTCTACTTGCCACTTCTGACTGCTTCCTCCGCTGGAGAGTAGGTTCTTCTGATAGGTATTGATATGCCTCACTCTGATTTAACCTTTAAATCCCCAGGACTGCTTCCACTGTTACTTACCCACAAGGATATCCTTTTAATAATCTAGTTTTTCATTGTTCATTTTTCTTACAACATAACCAGTCTATATGCCATTGTTCACGAATCAACAAAAATCCAACCCTATGGGCTTTTACCATTGCCCAGTTCTTTAAACAGTGCTAGGTAGTCAGCATGCAATTCAGCCAATTAGGCTGCCCTATTCTTCTTTTCTTATGTCAGCTTGTTTACATATGCTGGGTTTAATGCACAGCTTGCCAAATCATATTTTTCCATGTACCCTTGGTCTGCCATCTAGGAATCAAACAGACTTTTCTGATCAGCTGGAAAGACGCAATCCATGTGGCAATGGGCTCTAGCTGATTTTCAAGTGGTTCCAGGCTGGGACCATGAGAAAGAGGCTACCTTTTGTGAATGGATCAGGTGTTTCTTGATATTTGCCCATGTATTATTTTGGGTACACTAGAGAAACAAATTCAAAGATACTCAGATGTGTGTAAGAAAAAGGTTTATATACAAGAGTAAGTAAATATTGAGAAAATATTCCAGTCCAGTCCAGATGAAGACCATTTTTAACCCATATGCCCAGTAATAACCTATAAAGTCCTCTTCAGAATCAGAAAACATACGTAATGACAGCAAATGCAAGAAGATTCCAGGCCAGTGTGTGGAATGTCTTGTGGATCCAGTGGTGATTGAAGCATCTCATCACGGGTTGGGTCTCCATGTGACTCCCCTTGTTCCCAGGGTATGGAGTCCTTCAGTGAGTTCCATGTGTCTTGTCAGCAAAGAGTCTCTCAGGTAGTTAGTCTCATCAGTAGGAAGTCCTGAAAGGAGTGAGCAGAGAGAGAGACAGCATCTCTCACCTCCAAGGAGGAACACAGGAATTCCCAGAATAACTCAGGAAGCCATGCCCACCCGAACGCCTCATTGAATTTGAACTGATTTATAGCCTAGGCTCTTCACTTTCACTTGCAGTGAAAGTAACTACAACACCAAGTAACTTGTTTATTCGTGAAACATTTCCATTTTATTATGGAACTATTTAAGGCATTGCCTTTCCTTTTCAATTATTTCTCTGGCATCAACCATTGCAATTATGAGCATCTCAGATCACATGATGATTCTATAGCCTCTCATTTAGACAGTCAAAAGCCATGGACATTTGCAAGAGAGTACTAGTCTTTCGTGTGAGGTAAACTGCGTGCAGCCATCAGAATTTTATGATTCATAATGCCAATGTTGTCTTAGGAAATCTTCTAGTTCTAGCAATAACTCCAGTCTGTATAAATACATATGGCAGATGACTCCAAAACTAATGGATCATAAGTGCCCAAAACCAAGGAGAGTAGGACTGTCCTCTGTAACTCAGACATAGTCTGCAATTAAATCCAAATGAAATTTTCCTCCGAGTAACTTTTTAACGGGCAACCAGCATTCCAAGATGTAGATTATATGAGTTGCAAAACCAAATCCAAATCGACCAACCAAATATTGACCTTCTGTTTAGTCTTGTAGTTAGGGAATGTTTCAGGGGAATCCTTCCTAAGTCACCCTCTGAAATTTCTCCATTTTGCCAGTGTGCTGGATTTACTAATCATCTTCTGTCTATCATGTAGGCCAATACTAGTTTTAAATCTGTTCTTCCATGTTTGATAATAATATTATGTCATCAATGTCTTGTATCACTACTTGAGATCAGCAGTGAAACACCATTCTCTTGTAACCATATTGCATAAGTTGAAAAACCCCAAATAAGTCTGAAGCAGCACATTGAAAACACATGTTGTTTTTTCACAGATGTCAGTATAGAGGTTGGAATGGAGAAAAAAAGGCATTTTCAAAATCAGTCACTGAGTATCAGTCTCCTTCAGACTATTGGGTTATCTGCACTCTACTCCTCAAGGAAAACAGAATCCATAGGGGTTGATAATTGACTTTGGTTGACCTCCATTAAAATATTTTCTACCATTGAATCAATTCTGGTGCATGGAGACCACACAGGAAGGGGACGAGCTTTCCCTGTGTGTTTCTGAAAATGTACTCTTTATGGGAGTGAAAGCCCCATTCTACCCTGGAGCACCTAGTGGCTTCACATTTCAGACCTTGCAGATTACAGCCCAACTCATAACCATTATACCACCAGGTATCAGGTGATTACTTCACACGGTCATGGCCATCTGCCCTTCTATGGGCCATAAAAGACATTAAGTTATTCCTAGTTGGATTTAGTCAAAATTGTTTGACCTCTATGCAACTAAACGAGAAGCAGGCATTTCCAATAGTCCACCCACCTCATGTTGTATGTATTGGAAGCATTGTATTTACCCCACCCATGTCTATTACATTCATGGATGTGTGGCATCCTCAGCAGCCATCAAAAACCTCTGGGAATCCTTTCTCTCTCATTGGCCTCTTCCTATTCTCCTATGAATTATTATTGAATTTCATGCATCTGTACAATCCACATGGATAACTTCTCAGGTAATTGCATTGCTTTGCAATAGTAAGGATGCAGAATCAGAAAACGGTTGACTTAAATCAGACTGGATTTTCCTAATTATAAACTACATAAAAACATACAAATGTCACTGGTTTGGCTTCTCTAAAGAACCCACCTTAGCACGTTTGTTCTTAGGAGTGATTCCAGAAAGACAAAATTGTAAAGATGAGTTTTCTAGTTTGGTTCTGTGGTCGATTAGCTTTAACTATACTGAGAATTCCACCTCTGCCACTGTAGGTACAGATAAAATTGTCACGTATTAAAGAGAGCACTATTCATACATGGTATAAAGTGGGAAAACTAAAACCATAAATTACACCACTCTAGGATATTGTGAGTTCGATATCTTGCTAGAATTTAGAGAAGTACTGGGAAGCTAGTTAGTTGGTACTTCTTACAATAGACAACTAGGAAAGGAACAGATGAAAAGACAGCCTCAGAAAACTCATTAGAATCCTGCTTAAATGATATAAAAACTTCTAGATGTTTATGAAAAAAGGCTTTTTCTTTGCTAGAAACAGAATTGAAATACAAACCCTAATTATGATCATATGAATGGCTGACATACAACGACAGTTTAATTCACAACCTAAAAACATGACTAGTATTAAAGTCAGAGAACTGATTGGAAAGAAAGGGAACCCTGAAACTTGACAAGGGGATAAATAGGCAGATAACTCAGAATATGGAGTGAATTACCCTTGAGATTTCATTAAGCCACTCCAGCCATAAGCACTAAGTCTCCCAAGTGAATAGATTAATCCATTTTCTGTAAAACAAGTATGTCCCTAGCCCCTACTGTCTTGTCCGTGCTTGAGGTTGGCCTGCTTATACATGCTTATGTAGACTTGGAGATGTATTTGGAGCATTGTCTGGGGCAGAGATCTTACAAAACAGTGATTGGGTTCCCAGCAAGCATACTCCACACACTTTATCACCTCTTGAAATACAACTAGACCTTCCGCGACCAACAGTTAAGTCCAAATTGTGACCCAAGAGGAAGTGTTCTATATTCTAAGTAACTGTGCGAGTTTTCTAATATTTACAGATGGAAACCTGGAGAATGTGTGTTGTTGTTGGTGAGTGCCATTGATTTGGTTCCAACCCATAGCAACCCTATGCACATCAGAACAGAACTTTTCCCCACACCATTCTCAGAATTGTTCTTATGCTTGCGTCCATTGGGAAAGACACTGCACCAGCCATTCCAACAAGGGTCTTCTCACATTTTTGAGACTAGATTTCAACTCAACATAAAGAAAAATATTCCCCACAATTATATCAACATAAGCAGCATCATGTGAATATGACAAAATAATAATGAATTTTCCCAGGATTTCATTTCACATATATCCACAGTCAGCACCCCTGAAGAAAAGGACAAGAAAGTCTTTGGATCCAGTGGAATTGTAACCATTTCAGAGCTCGCAAGGGTCTCCATGTGGCTACGCTAATTTCTAGAGCACAGGGCCTGTCAGCATAGTGCCATGTATCTTATTAATAGAGGACCCCAAAGGAAGTGAGCAGGATCTCTCCCACCACCATGGAGGAAAATCAGCACAGAGTCCTCATTGGCTATGATCGGATTACAAACTAGACTCCATCCCTTCACTCTTAATCCTCTGAAGTCCCAATGACACCAAAATATGTAAGTACCACACTAAGTATCTCCTTCCAATGGAGACTATATTTATTGTTCAAAGTAAAACTCACTGAAATTGTTGGCGTTCTACCTAGATCCTAGACTCAACTGTACATCTCAGCTTAACTGAGATGGCGATATTTTTATCTTGTATGCTATATCAGATAGTAATTAGCCAGGACAAAAGAGTCTTGTATTATAAGACAAATTAAGAACACATTAATTTTAGTTCTTATCATTGTTTTCCTCCAAATATGTGTGGAATCACCTTAATGCAGACTTTCAATTCACCCCTTAAAAATAATGTTTCAAAAATGCAATGGTCTCCATTTGGCAAAAATATTCAGTATTTTTTAACTATAAAAATACATATGTTTTATCACTTACTTCTTTATGAAGCTTACTAATCGTTCACATCAAGTCGTACATTTAATAGCCTTTTGCTTTCTTCTACTTCATTCACTGTATCTTCTCCAACTCCTCTTTTGATTTCTTTGAAACTCCTGAAGCCCTAAACATTTTGTACTTGTGTTAGACTTAAATGCATTCATATATGTGCTTTATTTTCTATAGATTATGCAAGATTTACTTAGTTCTGAATATTCATAATATATATCTAACTTAATTATTGCAATATTAAGGATCTCCAGAAAACTGATAAGAACAACTGATAAAATACATGTTATCACTTTGTGCCCTGTCCTTCACCACACAAACCTCCATTGTATTCTCTGAATATTTTTCCTGATAAAGAATTAAATCCTAAATTTTTGTCTCTGTCTCTTCTTTTAGGTGTGGGAAACTGAGGACCTGGAAGAAGTGTAGATGGCCTGTTCCCAGAGCTCATGACCAATGGCCTTGGCACACCAGCCCTAGCATGAGACACACCTGAAATATGGGGAAAGCACAGCAGTACACTTATTTCAGGAAGGACATTTCTCCATATAACTTCTGACCCACCCCCTATAAATGCTGAGATAAAGCTGTCTTCTACTGCTGCCTAACTCTTTATATATGCAGTTAAAACATGCTTAACTCTGGAAACTCTCCCTCCCTTTGTCTCTTAACTTAAACAGCGTATTGCACCTCTTGCCTCTTGCATGCCTTGTACTTCCTTTGAAATATCCCCCCTTAGATGTTTGACTATTCAAGATTGGTACCTTGACAATTTTATATACATACATATATATATATATATATATATATTTATCAGATATATATCAGATATATCTGTCTCTGTCTACATCTACATCTATATCTATAATCTATCATCTATATCTCTCAGCTAGGGTGCCTACATAGCTATAAATACCCACTGTTGAACAAATTCTTCATTCTTTTTCATCTTCTAGCAATGTACGTACTTGGAGTCAATTTCATTGCAGTCCACTGTCTTTCTTCGGTAATTGCACATGTCCCTCCTCAAGGCCATAGGACTGTGGGCTGGAAATCTTAGATAAGAAAACCAAATTCCATCACCATCAAATCCTTCTGACCCATACTCACTTTACTGCCATCAAGCTGATTCTGAGTCACAGTGACACTGTTGAGCAGTGGAGATCTACGCTTGTAGGTTTTCAAGACTGAAAATCTTCATGCCAGTACAAAGCTTTATCTTTCTCCAAGAGAGTGGCTGGCAGTTTCAAACAGCTTTCCTTCCAGTTAGCAGCCCAATGGATAATGCACTATTACCCTATAATGACCCTTTATAGGTTTCTGAGGATGTCAACCATTCGTGACAAACAGCTTCATATGTATCATGGGTTGAAAGGTGTTTTTCAACCATAGTGGCAAGTAGCCTGAGCTTACCAAGCTTATATTTAACAGTCCAAATCATAACCAAGAGTCTTGCTCCCAGTTAAGAAAGATGTCTGTGTTTATGATCTAAGCATTATTTTATGATGTAACCACATTAAAGATCCCTGTGTGCTAACTATATAAAATGCCACTCTTACCCACATGTCTATCGTGGTCTCCAACTTCATTTTTCTCGTGGTGATTAAATACACATTCTCTTTAAGATTCAGAGATGCCACCAACTGCACTGAAATTAGAGAATTTTTTTACCCTGAAAAGGACAAAGAAGCACATTTTAAAGATTTGGGTACTGCTTTTAGCAATATAAATTTTGTAGACTTACCTGAAAGATATTTAGATACTTTTGAGTAGAACACAGATGCACAAAGACATCAGAGATGACAAAACTTGTTTTACTCTATAGGATTTGCATTAAATATTATTCAGGAATCAATTATAAACTTTTGTTTTATTGTAAATTGCTTGGGAAAATCAATTTTATTTCCAGTATCATAGTAACACTCAAGCCTCCACTGATAGATGGCTGGAAACTGACTTTTAGATGAAATCAATGAGAATGTGATGGCTGATGAACTTGTGTTAAGTGTCCTAGAGTTTGGGGAAAAAAATCATAGCAATCCAATGTGCAACAGAACAAAAATTTTCACATGCTCCTCCATCATCCCAATTACGTTATTATGGCTAAGCACATTGTTGCACATACAATGAATTAAACTTTGTTTTTGCATAGCAGGTAAAACAGTAAAAGTTAACTCTATTCTCTAATATCTACATCAGCACATCAGATGTCATTATTGACCTCACTGAAAAATTGTTCATCTTCTCAAACCAAGAGACTCATGCAGGTCTGGTACAATGATTACATCCCAAATGTGAGTGATCTGGGGGAAAACAACCATAGATGGATGTAAGATGGACCCTTGCCAATTCGAGCAACTCCTCCACCCCATGCTTCTTGCCAACCTTTCCACCCACCCCATACTCTACCCCTTCCTGTGTGTGCCAAAATCTTTGTTACCCCCATCTCACTCACACTTCTCAAACAGGAGGCTACACACTTCTCTCCACACATAGTCACCAGTCTCTATTCCTGAGAACACATCTGTCAGTGAGCTTTTGTATTTCCACCACTATTTCGTAGTCACCTGGTACATTTTGTTTCCCAGTAGAGCCTCTTACTTGATACCCATGTTCCTCCTGTTTTTTCTATCATTTGCTGCAGAAACTTGGGAGGGTGCAGTGCCAGGATCATGATGAACCGCTTTTGGGTTGATTAGAGTTGCTGATGAGACTATACATCAGGGACCTTCTCCAACTGTCATTACAAACTCTGCTTTCATACAATGACTGATTCTGGGTGAGCCTTTCTTTGGGTTCTCATCCTCATATCTTCCACCATTTCTCTACAGCTTTTTGGAAAGTCCCCTGTACTGAAATCCTGATACAGGGGCAGTGGCTCTTCACCCCTGAGTCTCAGGTTGAACTCAGAGTGGGGCACTCCCCTGGCTTGCTTCCCTCTCTCTACTCCCTTTATCAGAATCCAGAGTCTGAAGGGCTCAGTGAGGACGTTCCTTGGACTGTTTTCTCTTCAGGAACTCAAATTTCACTCACCCCACCCCCTCCCCCACCATAGGAAATAGTCAATACAGGCTGCTACTGATTTCGCTTCTTAGGTGCCTACTTGCTAATCTTCAACCTCTGGGTATGTACCCAGACATTAAGACTAAATGCCTGATTTTTTTTCAATCAAGTTTGACTTCAGTACAGGCTTGACAATGACTCAAACTAGCCATAGGTGACTCTTTTGATTGAACTGTCCTTCTGGTCCTTGAGATAGTTTTTGTTAACATAACAGCAAGAACATAGAAATTCCCTATGTACCAGTATTTTCCCACCTCTGCTCTCTGTCCCAAAGCTGCCACATTGCCCAGTTTCTGCTGACCCAGGAGAAGGTCCTTCTCCCAAACAAAGAATCTTTGATAATGTGCCTGATCATGAACCTTTGCTCATTCAGTGCCTGTTACCTCTTCCTCCTCCTCCTATACCAGCTTTCTTCTATCCTCTCCCTTATAGTTCTCCTCTGGTCTCTTCCTTTCCCTCCCCACCCCACCTATTCCTTCCACCTCCTCCGATCCACCATCTTGTGCTCCATTGTACACCTTCTACTTTGTCACCATGATCCACCTGCCACCACCATCCACTAGTTGTCTCCTTTATCCCCTCTGCTGCCATTTTCTAAGCCTCACACCCATTACACTCAGCCCTTCCCTGCTCAAAAAGCCCTTCTATATATCCAACAATTCCACCTTCAAGCCCGGACCCATCTCTTCCTCTCCATAAAGTGGCAGGAGCTGAGAGACCCATTAGAGGATATATACATTTTTCTCTTTCTGATGTGTTGATTCTCAAAAAATATGTGAGATCCCTTACCTCTGACTTGGACACTTATATTACAAAGTTCAGATATCTTGCTCAGTCCATGATTAGGTGTCTCAAGGGTAGTGTTGCTTGGAGGTCGAGGCACAGGACGAACAAGGCAGCTCTCTGGTCTGAAGATCTGGAAGCAAGAGAGAGGGTGGGACTCGCCGAGCCCTTCCTATCTCTGCCCTTCAATTCATCCTGTGTGTTCATTGGCTATGTCATCACAACAGACCCACCAATCTTCTTTGGCCATGTTGACATAACAAACCTACCCATCACAAAGGCAAATAAAGTAGTGACTTATGACAAGACTAGAGAAATTCTTCAAGATCCAAAAGAAAATCCTCCCCAATTTTTATGCCACCTTTCAGAAGTGTTTCACAAGTTCACCAGGGCCAATCAATCCTACAACACCAACTGCCACCACTTTACTTCATTCATACTTTATTTTGCAATCAGCTCCTGAAAGTTTTAAAAAGCTTTAAAACTTGAGGAATTTCCTTGAATTCCACAGCAAGACCTTTTCAATGTTGCCTTTTAGGTTTTCATTAATAGGGAGGAACAAGAAAAATTGGATAAACTAGGAAGGGACAAAATTGAATATCTGATGCTGGCTAACACCTTCACATCAAAATGAGTATATGCAAATCAATAAACAATGGCCCACAAATAGATAAACAACCAAGATCCTGCTTCAAATGTTCTCACGTGGGACATTGAGTATACAAATACCTACCCCAAAACTTGCGCCGCCCCCCCCCCACCTCCCAACGAAGCTGTGCACATCCTGCAAACAAAGAGGGCACCAGGGAATTGATTACCCCTTATGGCAGAAATTGGGAGGATAGTGTGTTAGTATGGGTAGACTAGAGAAACAAATTCATAAGCACATATATGTATACAAGGGAAATGTTTATGTACAAGAGGAATGGAACATTGAGAAAGCATCCCAACCTAATACAGTTCAATTTTCACAAGTCTGATATGAGCCCATATGTCCAAAACCAGTTTATAAAGTCATCTGCAGATTCATAAGGCACATGCAATGACATCAAATACAAGACAACCCAGGGCAGTGGGTATGGAAGTCTAGCATCCTGTGACTTACTAAGCATCTGAGTAATGGCAGTGGCCTCTCTGTGGCTTCTCAAGCATCTCAGCACTTGCAGGAGTGTCTACATGGGTTTTCTGGCTTCAGAGGTCAGGTTCCATCGGGGTAAGTCCATGTGGCTTCTCCTTCCTGCTGTCTCACATGGAGTCAGCCTTGTGTATTCTCAGTAGAGCATCTCCAAGGACCTGAGAAGGGAGTCTCCCACTTCCAAGAGTGAAATATGGCCAGATTTTCCAGAATTCTCAGGAGAAAGCAATGCCCAAACAGAGGTCTCATTGGCTATCTCCAGATTGACAGGCTAGACTCCACTCCTACACTCTTAATCCTCAAAATTGACACCAGATTGGGTGACTGCCACAGATAGCCTTTTCCATAATACCACTGGATCATCCATCTCGAGATGCCCCCTTGTCAATGCTTCCAGAGGATAGATGATACACAGGGTCAAATGGCTCTCACTGAGATCACCCATGAGGAATCTAGGGTAATTAATGATCTTCATCTCAGGTAAGTCTGTTTCTTTCCTTTTGGGACATGGGGACATTTACTCAACACTAACTGAACATTTAGGGTGGACTTTCTTAGCCCACCACCACGCAGGTGTAGTCTCACAACTTCTCTTTACAGGGCCACTCTTATGTAGCCATTATAATGTACTATTCTCAAGGCCACAATGGCCCATCCCCCTACTGGACAGACATATTCTTACTAATTTCAAACAGTAGTAACTTTAAATTTATGGGGCTTCAGGGCCTCCAATCTTATTGCTACTCTCCCTGACTCCATCTCCCCCCAAAATAATTCTAGTGTCTCAGTAACTCTCCAACAATTCCCCTACTTTGCCACATGCCCTAGTTAACACATGCATTTGGAACTTTACCCAACCCTCTCTTACTGTGCACCAAAAATCTGTTTATATCAGATTACAGGATCCCTGGAAATTTTCCAATGTTTCTCAATATCTTATAGTGATGCCTGAAAAATCTTAAACCTGCAATCTCAAAACTCCTTAAAGTATACCAATAAAGGCTCACCTGCTCCCCCTCCAACACACCCATCCTGCAAGTTACTAAACCCAACAGCAGTTACTTACTTGCTCAAGATCTTGAAGCATCAACTCCACGGTCTTGCCTATTCATCCCTTTGATTGCAAACCTTACTCTCTGTTTTCCACTATCCTGCCCAACACCACTCTTTGCATGGTTTTAGATTTAAAGGAAGGCTTCTTTACTATCTTTCTCGAGAAAACGTTCCAAGATCTGTTTGCTTTCACCTGGTCAGATCCTGACATGCTACATTCTCAACAATTGTCAGCATTAATCCATACTACTACAGTGGTTAATTCAGAGGATATTTTATAATACAGTGCTTCATGACCAATTTAAGTTCACATGCATATTTGCAGGAAAAAAATTAATTCTATAGCAGTGACTATATGCATTTGGTTCTAATACCATTAAGGAAATGTACTAGTGGTTAATAAAATTTTGCTGTTGTTGTTGTCTTCATTTTGGAAACAGTGATAGCAATATTGAGTATATTACTTTGACTATTTATAATAACTTCTCTCAAAATGATCAAGAAGCTCATTTGGAATCCTGACATTTTCTTTTGGTGCTTGCAGTGGTAGTTATTTATTAAAATAGTGCTTCACAGAGTGAAAAATACCCAGGCAGAACTTGAAGATGAAAACAAAACAGTTTAGCTTTTTGGATGGAGAGGAGTATTTTTAATATGCCTCTTCTACCTGCACTTCTGTAATACCTACCAAGTGATTGGGTGGGACGATGCACATGTGGTTGTTAGGTGGCATCTAGTGGACTCCAGGCTTTAGCAGTCCTGTGCACAACAAAACAAAGCACTGCACAGTCCTATACCATGGTCACCATTGCTCCTACTCCTGACTCCATTAATGCAGTCACCATGTCAATCCATCTCACAGAGGACTTTCTCTTTTCACTGCCACCCTTCCACTTATACAAACATGGCATCTGTCAACAGCAGTGGTTCTCAACCTTCCTGATGCTGTGACCCGACCCTTTCATACAGTTCCTCATGGTCTGTTGACCCCAACCATAACATCATTTTCAGTCCTACTTCATAACTGTAAACTTGTTATGAATCATAACAAATATCTGATATGAAGGATGTATTTTAATTGAATAGAAGTAAAGCATAGTGATTAATCACGAAACTATGTCATTATATATTGTGAAATATTCATTTCTAACTACTAATAAATGAAAATGTGTCTTGAAGCACAGTGCAGCATGGGTAACAGTCTTCAGGCCACATACTTATATGTGGGCATATTTGCATGTGGGCGGACTTGGCTGGAGATGGATAGAGGAGCTGTGTCTAGGTTCTTCAGACCATTGAGAGTAATGTGTTTCCCAATGGTTTTAGGTGAACCCTATGAAAGAGTCATTCAACCTCCTCAAGAGTCGTGGCTCACAAGTTGGGATCCCCTGGTCTATAGGGACTAGTTTCCCTGTTAACAATATTTGTAATGTCTGCAAGAGGAATCCTGGTAGTTCTTCCAGTGCAGATCAATTTGACCTTCTAGTAGTATATGACACCTTTATTCTTCTTCTCCAGAACCACAAGTCAAATGCATCAATTCTTCAGTCTTACACATTCAATGTCCAACTTTCACATGCATTTGTTGCAATGGAGAATCCTGTGGGTCAGGTGCACCTTAGTTATCAAAGGACAACACTTGTTTTTCAATACTTTAATCAGGTCTTGTGTAGCAGAATTTCCTAATAATCTTTTGAAATCTTGACTGCTGCTTTCAATATAAATTGACTGTGTCTCCAAGAAGACAAAAATCCTCAAGAACTGCAACTGTTTGTCCATTTATCATGTCACCCATTGTTCCAGTTGTGAGAATGTTGGCCTTCCTTCCACTGAGTAATAGTCCATGCTGAAGGCTGTAATTGTTGATCTTCATCAGAAAATGCTTCAATTCCATGGCACTTACAGTAAACAAGGTTGTGTCATCTGCATTCCGCAGATTGTTAATAAGCCTTTCTCTAATCTGGATGTTGCATATTTCTCAATATAAACCAGGATCTCTCATGACATTTTCAGCATATAGTTTGAACAAATATAATGAGAGAATACAACCCTGACCCAAACCTTTCTTATTTTGAATTCATACAGATTTCCTTGCTCTGGTCATATACAAGTTCTTAATGGAAAAAAATGAAGTGTAGTAGTATTCCTGTTTTTCTACGGTCATCCAGAGTATATTATTATTGAGTTCACACAGTCAAATATCTTTGCAGATTCAATGAAGAACAACTACGTATCTCTCAGGTATTCTCTCCTCTGAGTCAAGAGCCATAGGACATCGACAATAATATCCATTGTTCCCTGTCATCTTCTCAATCTGGCCTGAACTTCTGACAGATCCTTGTCAATGTACTGTTGAAACAGTTGTTGAAAGTTTTAAGAAAATTTTCAGTTTTGAGAATTTAAAATGATTTTTTTCTAGAGTGTGAGCATTCTCTTGCATCATCATTGTTTGAAATGGGCACAGATATGGATATCTTCCCATTAGTTAGTCAAGTGACTTTTAAATTTCCTGGCATTAGAGAGGGAGATTTTCCCGAGCTTTTTTAGCTTGATGAACTATTTCATTAGGTGTTCCTTTAATTCCTGGAACCGTGATTTGTATAATGCATTCAGTGAAGTTAAATTTGAACTTCTTCCTTCTGTACTATTAGTTCTTGTTCCTATGATATCTCTTAAAATGGTGGAATGACAACTAGTTATTTTTAGAACAGGGACTCTGTATATTCTTTTCATTTTCTCTTGATGTTTCCTTCATCATTCTTTTTCTTTTGTCTGTAGACTGTTTGACAACTGCAACTCCAGGCTTAACTTTTTTCTTGAGCTCTTTAGTTAAAGTGGGGCAGTTACATATTCTCCTGTCAATTTGTGAAGGAGTAGAGTCTAGCCTGTCAATCAAGCCGAAACCAATGAAGCCTCTGTGGGAATGGCCTTCTTCTGAGAATTCTGGGAACTTCTATCTTCCTCTCTGGAGGTGGAACATATACACTCTCTGCTTTGTCTTCCTGCTGAACAGCCACATGGAGCTAAGCTGATGGGCCCAGAGTCCTGGAGGTAGGGAAGTCATGTGGTGACCCAAATCCTCACTTGAACCACATGACTTTCCACCCATTGGCCTGTGACCTTCAGCATTCAATGCCATTGCATATGTTGCATGGGTCTGGAGAGGAATTTGTAGACTGATATTGGACATATAGACTAAAAGAAGACTTATGGACTTGATCCGGACTGGACTGGGCTAGGTTGTTTTCTCAGTATTCAATTGCTCTTGAATATAAAGCTCTTTCTTATACACATATGAGTGTCTATGAATTGATTTCTCTAGTCTACCCAGACTAGCATAGAACACATTTGTTATCTGTCTGAAATGAAAAAGGCCTCTGAGACCAGATGTGTCACAGACAGTGACACTGAGACTCAGGGCAGCAGCACTGAAAAAATGAGTGCCTTCTCCTTAGCTGTCCTGAGAGTAGAGAATTGTGTTCCTGGTGCAGCATGAGGACTAGCTTTCCATGGCTCCGAGACTGACCCCTTGGTTTTTCTACAATAGGGAAGTCAGAGAAGGTCAGATATGGCTCTCCTCTGCTGTTACTGACATTTTTTGCTGTTGTTTTTTTATTTATTTTATTTTTTTTTTATTTTTTGCTGTTGTTGTTTTAACCTGCAACTTATTAGCTCTGATTTTATAGCAGTTAGTTGTTTCTCAATAATAAAGGAAGCACTTTCTTACATTGTGAAAACCTTGGTGCAGTTGAGAATACTTTCCATAGCTTACCTCAGTATATGAGTCTTGAATAGTTAAATACTCTTTTTTTGTTCATTTATGTGACAGGGTGAGGAAGTTTGGATACAAACCGAAGGAGAAAGACTCAGTTTTTGACTCCCATAGACAGCTGCCATCCCAGAAGCTCACAGGGAATTATTATGAGTAAACATTGGCTAAATAGATTTGAAGCTGTGTATAATGTTAGGGCAATGGATCCATGTCAAAAAACAAAAGGTTAAGGACACGATTATAGCTTTGTTTTTTTCTTCCTTTCTTGTTTTATTTCTCTTATTCAAGGCATATTGTATTCTACAATTTTGAGCTTAATTTTATTACATTAATATTTTTCTTTTGTGTGGTTTTGTTTACAAAAGTATAAAAAACAGCATTGACTAATACATAAAAACATCTTCATTTTATTGCTTATAGCAGTAGAATCATAAAATATTAAAGATAAAAATATTTTATCAGAAACTGGGAAAGCATGATTGTTCTTTATAATTCACCTTGTAGTTCACTGAATATTTTTTACAGACATGATTATTTATGTTCTCATCACATTTTACATGTATATCTAAATTTGAGAGTGTCCTATTCTCTCTGAATTTCTCACAATTCAGTAATTCAAGCTTGCGTTCACTTAGAGTATGAAAATAATAAGGAATACATAAACCTTCTTTGGCTATGCTTTGATGAGTCTTTTTTCATGCTAGTATTCATTTAGGTATCCCTTTTAGAAGTAATGTTATTTTTTCTTGAAAGTCAGTTTCAATATAAGTAAATATGTAGATTTAATATGATTCATTTGACTATGTCATCTCTTCTTCAGAGAGAAATTTCTCTTACTCATAGAAATAGATAAAAATTATCTTTGTTAAAGCAAGATTTAACCTGACTGGAAAGTGAATTTAATCCTTGTGATATACACATAATCCTCAAGTTCCTGGCAGCGTTTCTTGCTAAGACAACAGCGTAGCTCTTAAATTTGAATTTTTACTTTGCAATTTGGTTCAATAGTGAAATACTAAATAGGATATAAGGAGAGCATGGTGTATAGGTACATATTGGGCTTGCTTTTCTTGTTGTATAGAACACAGTGATCATGGTATTAAGAAGCTTGATATAACCCTTGGGTAGGTCATGGATAAAATAAATAAAACTTGAAATACTTTGTCTAACAGCTTAGCATCCCTCAGGTTTTTAAGTAAAGATATCTTAAAATCCTGATGGCACAGTCAAGCTCTTAGTTCAATGAAATGCATTCACATATGATCAGCCCAAATTGGGAACCCACAAATAATCACAGTTTTAGGCCACTTGCATTTAGATGCCTGGTTACATCTCTCAAAACTGATAATGTTCAACTTCTCATTCACTTTTGCTTATACAAGATTTGCCTTTATGATTACCGTTAAAAAGTGTAATGTCAATAAATATTTCTTTCTTGGAGGTATTACAGCCCAATTGCCATCCTTTTACATTATCAGGAGTTCTCCCTGGTTTCCCAAATCTAAGTGGCTGATATTCCATGGTTCATCTCTCAGCATAGCTCACACTTGAGGGACTTGAATGTATCAATGCCTCAAGGGAAAATGTACCATTAACTACTGGTTTCCTCTGTTTCTGATGTTTCACCTCTGCAAATATTCTGTTCTTGGCAGAAATCCAATATATTTTCATAGACTTTTTTTGGAAATATTCTACTTTTTCTATAATAGGTTGAATTTGAAAAAAATTCAAGCGATATGTAATAATAGATACTTTCAATTAAATTGAAAAATTACATGTTCATAATCCTTTTAATAATGAATTTCTTCAGAAAAATGGCCTTTACTGTATTATTTTAAATCCTGAAAGAGAATATTCTTGACATTTCCTTTTTATTTAAATTAGGTTTTTGAGTTGGGATAAAAGAAATGACTGAAATGGGATTTGTGAATAAAAGTATCAGATTATTAAATATGGACCTAGAAGTACTCATTGGCCCATACCAACAAGTTTGGAAGACAGCTACTCGGTCAACTGACTATAAGTGATTTACATTCAATCCCACTCCAAATAAAAATGATTCAACTGCATACACAAATTATAGAACAATTATTAGGGTCACACGTAAGTAAAATTGTGCTGAAGATAATGAAGCAACAGTTGTAGCAGTACATTTACAGGTAGCGGCCAGAAATTCAGACCTGATTCAGAAAACAATTTGGAAATAAGGGATATCATTGCTGATACCAGATGAGTCTTAGCTGGAAACAGAGAATAACAGAAAAAAATGTTTACTTGTATTTTATTTACTAAGAAATGTAGATAATAACTACTGATAGCCTTGAAAATAAAGGGAATGTCAGAATACTTCATTGCACTCAGGTGGAATCCATACATGAATCAAGAGACAGATCTTTGAACAGAACAAGGAGAGCTTATAGTTTGAAGTAAGGAAAGCTGTGCACCAGTGTTGTATCTTTTCACCCTGCTTAGTCAATCTGCATTCTTTGCAAATCATAACAGAAGTGATCTTATATGAAAAACAATGTAGCATTAGTATTGGGGCAAGTCTTATTAACAACCTTAGATATTCAAATGATGCAACCTTGCTTGCTGAAGGTTTAGAGGAATGAAAGCACTTCCTGATGAAGATAAAGGACCATAGCCTTCAGAATTGATTGCAATTCATTGTGAATAAAACCTAAATCTTCACGATGACACCAATATGCAACATCATTATCAAAGGGAAAAAATTATGTTATCCAGGATTATATCTTACTTGGCTCTACAATCAATACTAAGGAAAGAAGGGTGAAGAGATCAAAATGTGCATTGCATTTGGTAAATCTGCTGCACAAGACCTCTTTTTTAAAAAATAATTTTATTGGGAGCTCACACAACTCTTATCACAATCCATATATACATCTACTGTGTCCAGCATATTTGTTGCACTCATTATTCTCAAAACATTTGCTTTCCACTTGAGCGCTCAGTATCAGTTCCTCACTTTTCCCTCCTTCCCCAAGAACTCTTGATAATTTATAAATTATAAATACTTTATCATGTATTACACTGCCCAACATCTTTCTAGACCCACTTTTCTGGTGTCCATCTCCCAGGGAGAAGGTTCCATGTAGCTCTTTGTAACCACTTTCTCCTTTATACCCCACCTTCCTTCCACCCTCTCAGTAACACCACTCTCATCACTGGTCCTAAAGGGATCATCTGACCTGGATTCTCTGTGTTTTTAGTTCCCGTCTGTATCAATGCACATCCTCTAGTCTATCTAGATTTATAAAGTAGAATTAGAATCATGATAGTGGGGGTGGTGGAGAGGATGCATTTAAGAAGTAGAGGAAAGTTGTGGGTTTCATCATTGCTACACTGCATCTGAATGGCTTGTCTCCTTCCAGAGACCCCTCTGCAAAAGGATGTCCAGTTGCCTACAGATGAACCTCGATTCCCCGACCTGCACTACTCACTCACTGTGATATGAATTTTTGTTCTTTGATGCTTGATACCTGATCCCTTTGACACATTGTGCTCACATATGTAAGTGTGCTCCTTCAATGTGGGCTTTGTTGCTTCTGGGCGAGATAGTCACTTGTTTACCTACAAGCCTTTGAGACCTCTTTAAAATTTTGAAAAACAAGAATTTTACTTTGATGACTAGGGTAAGAAGAATAATTTCATTCACTTTATGATGTTGGATAAAATGATAATGCTTGCTGAAGGACAAGTAAATAAGTCTTAGAAGAAGTACCAATAGATTGCTTCCTGGAATAAGGAATAATAGTATTTTTTCCTAAGAAATTTGGACATGTTGTCATGCAGGGCAAGTCCCTGGAGAAGAACATTGTGATTAGTAAAGTAGAGGACATGGTTTCTGATTCAATGGTACCACTGAAGAACAACATCCATCTAAATCCCCTCAACTTTACAGCACTTATCCAGCTTTCTCTGTATCTTTTTCATTCAGTCTTCATTCCCAGCCCTCTAAATGTTATCCTTGGGTAAATGCTCCTCTTCTAATCTTGAACTTGTTGATTATTCTAACAGAGGATGAGATCAGTTCTGAATTTAATGAGGACTCAATGTATTGGGAGTCACACAAGTCTCTATGTGACCACTAAACCTGGTGTCTCTTATGATTTTGAGTTCTATTTCATTTCCCCCCATAATATTCAGAACTTTATAAAGTAATCCTTTTCAGTTCAGTTAGTAGTGACAGCCTAGTGTAAAGCAGTTCTTTTGTTCTCAGGGTTGTGGAGATGGATGTCTTCGTGACTAATTAGCCATTCATTTTCATGTGTCTGCTAGTAATTAAGAAAGCAGATATTCTCATTTCTCTCACATGGAAAAGCAGACCTTGCCATGTGTAACCCACGTCTCTAGCGCTCTTGCTTTCAGAACTGTAAATTTTCAAAACTACGTGCTACTGGAAAGAAAATGAATAAGCTCTGATAGAAAATCTATTTTTATCTTGGAAAAATGTTTTTGTGATCCTAATATATAAAAAAATCGTACATTAAAATATAAATCCTGTATCAAATTCACCTAAGCTTAATTCACATTTCCATAACATTCTGGTTACAATGCACCATTATTTTGGGGAAATTGCAGAAGCATTTCACGTTATAATTTTATGTAACATAAGTATTTTGGAATTTTAGTCATTTTGTGATTGCTGATTGCCATGGAGTAATATCCAACTGATGACAACCTTATGTACAGCAGAAAACAACAATCACATTATTTGATTTTTACCATTCACTTGATTACGGATAGGTTTAAGTGTATGAAGGTTTGCCCCTCCAAAAAAAAAAAGCAGAACTTTTGTAGTACCCCTTTTCCAGCCAGAAGAGCATCAAGCAAGTCACTCTGAATTACTAAATCTCATTTTGTCATTTGGGAAAATTCTTTCTGGTCACAGCGAATTCTTTTTGTAAAAGCATTTTGCTCATGCCTCATTTTTTTTTTGATGACCAATTTAAGAGAACAATGTGTGGTTGTGAAATTTTGTTTTCTGCTCTAGGAAAAATATAGCAGAAACTGTTGTGATGTTGAAAAGCGCTTACAAAGACAGCACAATGGGAAGAACTCAAGTGTATAAGTGGTTTTCTCATTTCCCAAAAGTTGAAATGTTGATTAATGAAAAACCTCACTGTGGGCATCTTTCAGCTTCCTGAACAGATGAAAATTTTGGTTCATGTTGCAATTGTAGCTCATTCCACCAGATCAGACTTAAATCAAGCTTTCTCTGCAGGGGGTAGGACAAAAATTGCATAAGAGTGTGCAAGAAAAAGGCCTGATTTGGGGCAGATGAGGTACTGGTTTTGCTACCACGACAATGCACCTGCTCAAACAGCCATCTCAGTGCTGCCAGTTTTGAGTAAAAAACAGCCATGCCTCTTTTGTCCCACCCACCTGACTCACCAGACCTCACTCCATGCGGTTTCTTTTTGTCGCCATGAATGAAGCATGACATGAAAGGACACTGATATGAAGATGTAGAAGAGGTGAAGAAAAAAATGATGGTGGTTCAAAGATATGAGTTTGAAAAGTGTTTCCAATAATGAATCACAGATATTATGAATGCATTAGGTGTACTGTTAAATATTTTGGAGGTAATAATGTTGTTTTGCTAAAAAAATAAATATATATCTCTGAAAAAATCTGTTTTAGGTGATGTAACCTCTCATATACTTTGGCTAGTATATCAATCTATCTCATTCAGAATTGCGCTCATTTTGCAGCCCCTTACCATCCACGCTGTCTCACCCATAGAGTGACAATAACGTCTCACCTCACCGTCATCACTACTAAGGAATATTTCAGTTGTATTTCTTTTGAAACTAATTAATTCCTTCTTCTGGTAGGTCACTGTTCATACAACATTCTTTGCTAGCATCACAAAGCAGAGTAATCAAATCTTTGCTTCCCTTTTCACAATCTCGCTTTCACAATCACAACCATGCTCCTTAGTCTTCCAGATTTTAGCTTTTTAAAATTTTGAAGAAGTCTTGTGCAGCAGGTTTTCCCAGTACAATGCATTACTTAATTTCTTGGATAATACATACGTGACTCCTACTATAGCTTCGCAGAGAAGAATATATCATTGACAACTGAAATATATTTGCCATTTACCATGATTTTCTTTATTGATGTAGCTGTATTGTTTGTTATTTCATTCAGTTGTACTCTATCTCAAAGGTATTAACTAGGATAATGGCATTCAAGAAAATGCTTACAATACACACTATGTTTTTTGGCATGTCTTGTTGCTGTTTCAATTTCAAAAACAAAGAAAAATAGAATACCTCTCTCAGAAGCTAATTGGATAATTTTTAGTGGAAAATAGGCATACTATTTTTTCACTTTGAGGAATATATTCTCTGAGTACTCTTGACTTCATAAAATATAAACTGCAATATTAATGTATATCTTTATAGTATAGAAATAGCATATACATTGACTAAGGTACTGTTGAGCATACCTGGATAGGAGGTGATTGCCAGAAATGGGAACCCGGTGGCTGCCACCTTGGCCATGTGGATTTCTCACGTACATGAGCAATGTCTCATGTGTTTTTGGTGACTGGGGAAAAAACCCCAACTCGGGTCCCTGTGGAAAAAAAAAAAAAGAAAATACTCCATAGAATACTACTAGCAAAAAGAATGGAGGTTCTAATATACCTAAAAACACTTTCTAAGTAAATTCTGCAATCTATGTTCCAAAATAATAGTAGCTCAGCCAAACAAAGAACAATAACAAAAAGCTTCCTGCATTTTTGGATATAATGATGCAGATATGGCACTTTTTACTGGGAGGAGGCTCAGAGTTCCAAAACTCTCACTCACTATTTCTTGTCCCCACTTGTAAGAAAGATTTCAGATGTGAGACAAAATTCAAACGAGTGTCAGAGAAAAGATTTGAGCAAAAGCTTCAAATTTTATTTATTCAAGGGAGATACTTTGAAAAATAAATGTAAATGACCTTTACTTGGTCTACAATATCTGGCAAAATGCAAAGTTGTTCCTTGTATTCTAATAATGGTGAACTTCCCAGATAGGCCAGCTTTCTAACAGATTTTCAAATCTCCTGCTGTTAGTTGGCCATCAGAAGTGACCCTTCACCTTTGAGGTATGTCTGTTCTGACACCTGAAGAGCCCAATCCTCCACACTTCATCCTGTGTTCTTCATCTCAGACCCCAAACTCAAGAATTTATTTGGTCATTGTGGGGATTCTGGGAACATCCTCTCTTTCTTCTCCCAGCCATATAAAATTATCACCAATATCTCAGGTGTCTTCTATTGATAAGGGGATGTGTTCTAGTCTGCCCTGCACTTTTCTTCATTATTTTAGAAATGTTTAAGATTCCTGATAAGCCTAGTGTCTGCAAAGGGAATAAGGGTTTGAGGGAGAGGAGGACACAGGTGATGGGTAAATGGGGTGATGATGTCAATGGGTAAAGAAAATTAATGTTTGGAAACTGTGGTAGCAAAATTACAATTCTTCTGGATATGAACTATCGAGTGATTTGATATATGTATTAATCCCAATTAAAAAAAAGATTTCTGCCAGTTTCCCTCCATCCATCACTTTCTCTCCCATTGCCAGTTTCTGGCTACATTACACAATGGATAAACCACCTGAACGCTATGGTGGTCCAGTGTATTTTCACATATGAAATTAAAATAATTTGACTTTTCATCCTAATTTTAAATATGAGAAAACTTCAGACTCACAAATTCCAAGATAAGGCAAAAACGGAAAGAAGGATTTGAGATTATTTTGGACTCTCAGGGACTCCCCAGGGAAGCTGTAGATGGCTCCATGGTGGTTGACTGCACACTCTTAAACTGATAATGATAAAGTCAATGACTTGAACCAATTGGACAATTTGCAAACTTTAAAATATCTAAAGGTTTGAAAATCCAAAGGGCTGTTCTTCTCTGCCCTACAGAATTAAACATTACATTGGCTTGGGCAGCAGAGGGCTTTCTTTGTGGTATGAGAGGCTGTGCAATGTCAGGATACTGCACTGCCAGGCCATAGCATGAGGTGAGTGGAAAAGAAAAATCTGTCAAGTATGAAGGCAATATATACCATCAAAAAGTAAGACTTCATAGCAATTTTCATAACTATTTTGGGGATCTAAATTTTTCATATTCAAATTATGCATTTTATTATTTAAGCATTTTAGCCCCATTTTACTATATAGAAGTCAATGGATAAATTGATTGAAGTTAATGACAGATTTCTTTTTCTTTTCTTTTTTTTATATCAGGGGAGAGCACAAATGCAATCCCCCACTACCACAAATTATGCAGTCGAGTTTCCCACATTTGAGGAAATCTCAGGGGTCAGCACACCCAGAGTGCAATGGATAAGCCTTGCCCTGGGAAAACCACCTTCCTGATCATGGTTTCTTCCCTGCCAGGTAAGTACAAAGCCAAACTTCTTTATAAAAAAAATCCAACTTTTAATTTACGATTCTCTGTGCATAGGTGGAGAAGTTGTCATCTTACAACAAGAATGGAATATTTTAATTTTAATAAAGCAGTTTGAACTCTGAAAGACTCATCTGGGGTTCCAGAACATTTTGATAATTATTTATTGTACCAAACTCACTTTCTTTCAGTCAGTTATGACTTATCAAAATCCTATAGGACAGTGTTGAACTTCTCCTGGGGGTTTCTATGATAAATCTTCTTGTGAACAGAATGTCCCATATTTCTGTTGTACATCTCCTGGACTTGTATAGCTGACTTTGTGGTGATAAGCCAAACACATAACCCACTACATCATCAGTGCACCTTCTGTATTCTACGGTAATTCTTATCTCAGACAGCCTCCCCTCCTTTAAATTGGAACTTCCTACTATTCAATTCCAAATAAAGGTGAAGTGATACTTGAGAAAGTATCATGTACCATGAAATTGTTACTGTTCAAATATTTATTTGGATTAAAGGACATCATGTGAGGTATAATTTGACTTAAATACTTAGGACAACACAAGCTACTTTAAATATAGTCATCATGTACTTCCTTGATAACACTACACTAAATATCCTAATTTTTGATGGGTGAGCAGAGTAAAGAGTGAAAGGTAGCATATATTCTCTACTTCAAAAGCTAGAATGGATGGGGAAATCTGGTTCCATTTTTTATAAACATGGGTTGTATGTATGCAGAAATAGGTTTAATATTTGAAGAACCAAACATGTGCTGGCCACAGTAGTAGTAGTAACAGTAGCAGGCCTCTTCATGAAGAGTTATCACTCTGTTCATTAAAGTTTTCTTGTTCCTGCTTTGCTGACCAAGTTTTACCAGCATTTCTGGACTAACGGAGCAAAATTAGGCAATCTACTTCTGACAATTATCTAATCTTTTAAAACAATCATGAAGATTGAGCAGGAATCTATATTGCTTTGTTATTTTATGCACATGAAGATCAGGAAGGCAACTAACAGCCAAATTTAATGAAAATTATGTATATTTATATGAGATATATTTATATGTATTTTATATATTGCCACTATTTTAGCAATTTACTCTAATATTTAAATTATATATTTTCACATGTTTAGATATAATATATATGTGCACTATTATGTGCACATATTTCATATGTGATTCAAATATGTTGTGTGTATCTAGACTATATGTATATTTTACATTCATATATATGTGTCCATTAAGACTAGGTACTAAATAAACATTTGTTCAGGACAGACATGCACAATGTATTCAAGAGGAAAACACATTTTCAAGAATTATATCCATTCACTGTTACATTCAGAGTAATATGCTGAAAGAATAGTTATATAGAACGTAGTGTTTGTGAAAACTTAAGGAGAATAAATAATGAGGGCGTGCTTTTATTTTCTTGTTTTATTTATTTTTATTTCCATATTTCCATAATATATGTGTGCTATTATTTTCTTTTAAATGAAATAAAATAGACTATCACAGTGATATAAAATATGAAATTGCTAATATAGTCATCAATTTTCTTGTTTGTATTAAAAAGGAAAATCAGCAAGAAAACCACTAAAAAAATGTCGAATGTACTACACTAATTTTTTATTAGTAGAATATAGCTTTTGTTTTGTTTAATTTTATTTTGGCCTCTTAAAAGGAAAGATCTATTTCATCACTTCCTGGTCTTTTGGCTAAGATCAAGTGTGAACAGATCTTTTTCAAACTAATGCTAGTGCTCTTCTAAGTATCAAGCCTTACACATATAATTTTAAAGGTTTATGTACAGATATACAGATTTTCCTAAGCAAAAATTATATACACATACACACACATATATTTTCTAATCATATATTTATAAAAGAAGACGCTTCATACTGTAAAGCTTATGTGGACACATGAATGAGTTATGCATAATCATTAAATGAAGTTATATTGCCTTGCTGCTAAAAAATTATATTTCAAAGATTGATTAATTAAGGTGCTTATAGTGCATAAATTACTGATTGCATTAAATCCATACACATTGTAATATATCTATAAGCTTACTTCATAAACATGTTCCTGTGTAGTAATAATGCACTCAACTCAGATATATATGGCCATTAGTTTAATGATCTTTTACTGTAACCTTTAAATTATATACACACATACTGTTATGTGGCTGTGTGTATCTATATAAACTATGTGCATACTTTAAATTTTCAGAAGTTTATGCATTTACTCTATAAGTTGGAATTTAAATGGAATATGAGCTCTTGTGACTTGAAACAGTAGAGAAGAAAAAATCTGTCAGTCATAGAAAGTCTAGTAACGCTTGGAAAATTCAGATATCAATCTAAACACTGCCATCAAGATAATTTTAATTCATAGTGACCCCAGAGTTTTAAGACAATAAATCTTAAAAGAGCAGTTAGCATTATCTTTCTCCCCAGAGTAATTTGTGGATTTGGTTAGTAGTCCAACCCTTAGCCAAAAGCACCAGCAAGTCTTCTTGCATGCAGTTGTAGAGTCAGGGAAGTCTCCAGTCCATGCATCAGATGGCAATCCAGAGACTTCATAATCACATTGCTAGGGGAGATGGAAAACCCAAGATTAACACTACTTGACTCTGGAGGTGGGTTCATCCAAAATCAGCAAGTAGGAGACAATAACTTCCATTCTTAGCAGGGAATAAAGTGGGCTGCAGGCAGAAGTTCAAAGAACAGGAAGTCAAAAGACTGAATCAGATGCAGAATCCAAATTCAGCTAAAGCAGCAGGTTTTTAAGAATATTCAGGTGTACTGAAAGGAAGTCATACCTGGGGAAATTCCTTTTAAATTGAAACATGTCATTTGAATTCTTGACTGGTGTTCGTGTAGTGCTGATTGCATATTCAAGTAAAATGAGATCCTTGATAACATCAATATTTTCTGTTTCATATGATGTTGCTCATTCATCCAGTAGTGTATTTTTTTCCCAATTACTTTATTAGGGGATCTTACAGCTCTTATATCATTCAATACATCATTTGTATCAAGCATGTTTGTACACATATTACCATATTCATTTAGAAATATATTCCATTTAAGTCCTTGGTATAAGCTCCTCCTTCTCCCTCTGTCCTTTTTGTAATCAATCACTTTATTGGGGGCTCATACAACTCCCATCAGGATCCATAAATGCATCAATTGTATGCAGGCCACGTTCGCACACTTATTGCCATCATCGCTCTCAAAACATCCTCCCTCCACCCAGGCTCGCAGTGTCATTTACCTTCCTTCCCTCCCCTCCCCCATGAACTATTAGTAATTTACAAATTTTTATTATTTTCATACTGTACACTGTACAATGTGTCTCTTCACTCACATCCCTGTTGTCCATGCCCTAGAGAGGAGGCTTCATATAGATCCCTGAAATTGGTTCTCCCTTTCAATTCCACCATCCCTCCACCCTCCTGGTATTACCATTCCTATTAGTCTTAAGAGATCATCTATCCTAAAATCGCCATGTTTCCAACTTCACTGTACATTCCCTGGTCTAGCTGGATTTATGTGGTAGAATTGCTATCATAATAGTGGGTGGGAGGCAGCATTTGGAAACTAGAGGAAGGTTGCATATTTCATTGATACTACCCTGTATCTTAACTGGCTCATCTCTTCCTTGTAGCCCCTCTGCAAGAAGATGTCACCTCACCTATTGATGGGCTTTGGGTCTCCAATCTGTACTTCCCCTCATTAATAATAATATAATTTTAGCTCATTGATGCCTAGCCCCAGATCCCTTCACCACCTCGTGATCACACAGGCAGGTGTGCTTCTTCCATGTGGGCTTTGTTGCTTCTGAGCTGAATGGCCGCTTGTTTATTCAAGCCTTTAGACCCCAGACACTATATCTTTTGATAGCTGGGCACCATCCAGTTTCTTCACCATATTAGCTTATGCACACATTTGTCTTCAGTGATCATATCAGGAAAGTGAGCACGCAAAGTTATGCTTTTTAGTTCTTGAAGTCTGATATCTAATCCCTTTGACCCCTCGTGATTCCACAAGCTGGTGTGCTTCTTCCATGTGGGCTTTGTTGCTTCTGAGCTAGATGGCTGCTTGCTTACTTTCAAGCATTTAAGACCCCAGATGCTACCTCTTTTGATAGACAAGCACAATCAGCTTTCTTCACCACCTTTTCTTTTGTACACATTTGTATTCAGTGATTTTATGTGAAATATAAATCATACTGAAATCTTTAGTCTTAGAACTTCACCAATAAGCATTGCACGTCTTCTAGGATTTTTATAGGCAAAGTTGTGTCATCTTCAGATGAATGTTCCTATTATATTGATGTCTTTCCCCAATGCTTTTGTCACATTCTTCTCTAGAGTCTATTTTTTGTTTATTTTCATTTTATACTGATTAAATTACTGATAGAAGTATAAAACCAGATGTATATCTCTCTTGCTTTTTAACCATGTGCTTTCCTCCTTTTCTGTTTGACCAACTGCCTCTTGGTCTATGTACAGGTCCTTCATGAGCACAAAATCAGTGTTTTGACTTTGCATTCCATATACTATTTTCCATAATTTGTTATGATACAGAGCTAAATGATTTGTCATTATTGATAAAACAGATAGTATTGTGTAATTATATTTTTAATATCATTTGTTTCTGTTGCAATATTAAACACTTAATTTCCTAATCATAGAATTGGTCTTTCTTCATTATTTATCTGCTAAGTTGGCAAATGGTTAATCATTTTTAATCTTCTCAAATAATTAACTTCTTTTTAATTAATAAGTCATTTTATTGGTGGCTCTCACAGCTACTATAATAAGCCATGTATCAATTACATCAAACACATTTGTACATATGTAGCCATTATCATTTTCAAAACATTTTCATTCTACTTGTGCCTGTAATATTAGCACCTGTTTCTCTCCACCTTTCCCACTCTCATGAACCCTGATAAATTATAAATTATTATTTTATGTCTTACACCATCTACTGTCTCCCTTCATTCACATTTCTGTTCATCTCCTGAACAGAGGGGAAGGGTGGTGCTATATGTCGATCATTGTACTCAGTTTTCCATTTCTTCCCATTTTCTCCCCACCTTCCTCCTATGCTCCTGATATCTCTACTCCCATCACTCTTCCTGAGGGTCCTGGATTCTGTGTATCAAGAACTCTTACCTAAACCAGTGTACAAGCTCTGGTCTGGCAAGATTTGTAAGGTAGAACCAGAATCATGATAATGGGGGAAAGGAGAGAAAACATTAAAAGACTAGAAGATTGTTGTGTGTTCCAACAGAGATATGCTGCACCCTGGGTGACTCTTTCCTTCCTTGTGACCCTTCTGTGAGAGAATGTCCAATTGTCTATAGATGGACTTTGAGTCCCATATCTGACCCCCCATCATTTGCATCAATATATTTGTTTATTGAGGGTTTTCTGATGTCTGATTCCTTTGATACCTCATAATCACATAAGCTGGTGTGCTTCTTCCATGTGGGTTTGTTACTTCTTTTGCTAACTGGCTGCTTGTTTAACTTCAAACCTTTAAAATCTAAGATGCTATATCCTTTAAATAGCTGGGTACCATCAGCTTTCACAATTTGATTACCTACCTACTTTGACTTCAGTGATCATGTAGGGAGGGTAAGGATCTGAGAATGCCAGGTTATTGGAACAAAGTGCTGTTGTTCTGAGGGAGAACATGAGTAAAGACCCAATGCCTGTCTGGTATTTTGATAGTTAACATTTAAATGTAACTACACAGTTCTCGATCCATATTGATGTATTCATATATTTATACATGTGCATGCCTATATCTGTACCTCCATAAATGTATTTTCTCACCTAGCTCTTTCCTCTATTTCTTTTTACTTTTCTCCTGTCTCACCACCATGTGCAGTCTTCATTCCACACTCAGTACTTCCTCTTTGCTAAATTGCACATGATTAAACCCAACCCGCATGTTAGGTGCTCCTTAAAATTAAATTTGCATGTCATTATTCCCTTTTCCTTGGATTAATTGGCTCTCTACCTCCCTTCCTCCCATCCCCTCCTCTCCCATGTCCCCCCAGCTAGAGTCATCAGTCCCATTATTTTCTCCTAAGGATTGTTAATCCCATCTATCCTATATGGACAGATATGAGAAAAAGAAGAAAACATAAGAACAATGCCTATAAGTAGTTCCAAGTCTGTGTTCTGAGTCTTCTGGTTGTTTTCAGGTCAGATTTGGTGATGTGCCTTGTCCTGCCACCCAATTCTGAAGTCTAATTTCAAGATTTCTCAGGGTTTTCATTGCTCTGCTCTCCAGGCTGCCTGGTTGCACTTCCTATATGTTTCACTGCAGTATGTGGGGCTCATTCTGGGAACCATACCCCCACTGTGTCTATAGTGTTCTCCCCCTTAGCATTGTGGGTCCCCCTTAGCACTTAGTGTCTCATGGTGGGGACAGTCCCACGGACCCTCTGTGTGTTGACTGCTTCAAGTAGGAACTGGAATGTCATCCTGAGGCTTGGTCTCTCACTCTCGCTCTCTCTTTCTTGCTGGGACAGGGCCAGCCCTGCATCAGCCCTGCATGTCTTTCTGTTAATTCATTGCTTCATGTACTTTTGATACTTGATGACCCAAGTTGAGGTCTGGTATGTTTTTCGCTTTTTTGGAGACAAGAACAATACCCTCCTACCACATCTTTAGGTTACTGTCCTATTCTCCACTCAGGAGTCCTCAAACTAAGGCCCCATGGAAAGCATTTATCCAGCCTGCAGGATGTTTTTGCTGCCTCTGCTGTCCTGCATAGCAACCTACTCATCCCGGACCCACAGTGAGTTTGTCCATTTTTTTTAACCTATAGCCCAGCCCTCCAAAGGTCCGAGGGACAGTGAATTGGCCCCCTGCTTAAAAAGCTTGAGGAACTCTTATCCACATCATTCTCCCTACCCCTTTCCTTTCCCCCTCTTTTTTAATTGGCTCCTATATGCATCCCTGGGTTGGGTCTGACCCTGCCAGTGTGCCTCATGCCAATGATTGATGCATTTGTGGCTTTCCTTCTATCCCCGTTGTGCTTGCTGAGTTTAGAGAACTCACATTGTGCTTGTCCTGTTGTTGGCTTACTTCACTTAGTGTATGTGTCAGTCTGGGTAAACTAGAGAAACAAACTCACAGACATGCATATAGATATAAGGAAAGGGTTTATATACAAGAGGAATGGGACATTGAGAAAGCATTCCAGCCCAGTCCAGTTCAAAGTCATAAGTCCAATATTAGCCCATATGCCTGATATTAGTCTATAAAGTCTCCTTCCGACTCACAAAGTCACAAGTCAGTGGGTGCAGAGTCCCGGGGCTGGCAGGGGTCTCCCCATGGTTCCTTGCTTCCAGGACTCAGAATCCATCAACAGCATCCAGTGGTGGAAGAGTCTACTCAGTGCTAGCAGGGTTCCCCATGTAGCTTCTCCAGCTTCAGAGGTCTGGTTCTATCAGAGTAAGGCCGTGTGGCTTCTCCTCCAGCTCCTTCAGCCCCTTGGATGCTGCCATCTTGTCTTGTCTGTAATCCTTGTCTCGGAGACTGATTCCCAACAACTGGGGAGATGGCCTCTCATCCCCATGAGGGAAATATTGAGAGATTTCCCAGAAGTCTCAGGAGAAAGCCATGCCCACATGGAGGCCTCATTGACTACTCAATGTTTATCTCCAGGTTAACAAGCTAGACTCCACCCCTACATTTCAATCATGAAATTAACATAAGCACATACCCGCCTCACTATAAATTCCTTCAACTCTTCCCATGTGATCGTGTACTTCACACATAATTCAATGCATTTTAAGGATGTGTAGAACTCCTTTGTCTGTATACACTGGAGTTTTTCTAATCCATTCATCAGTTGATGGAAATTTAGGCTGTTTCCAATTCTTTGCAGCTGTGAATTGTGCTTTGATGAACACTAGAGCACAGATGTGTGGTTGTGGTCTGTTTCTTACATCTGTGCAGTGTGTGCCTGCTAGTAGATTGATGGCTGGTTCACATGTAAACTCGTTTCCCTTTCATTTTAGTTATCACCATATCAATTTCCATAATGGTTGTGCATAACTACAGAACCACCAGCTGCGGATTAAAGTTCCTAACTCACCACATCCACTCCAAAGCTGTTGCTTTCTGATTTTTTGAATTGGGATATTTTGAGGGTTTTAGGTAGCGTCTCATAGTGACTTTAATTTGCATTTCCCCTATGACTAATGATTGGGAACATTTCTCATGTTTGTTGGTCATTAAGATTTTCACATGTGTGCAACTTGTGTTCATATCTTTTTCCCATATCCTCAATGGGTTATTAGATATTTTTTCTTATTTTAGGCTAGCAAGATATTGTAGATTATGGAAATAAGGCCTTTATCTGATGTGTCATTGCTAAAATGTATCTCCAGTCTATGAACTTTCTTGTTACTCTCTTGGTGAAGTTTGTCTTCAGAATATCCCACTTGTCAATCTGTGCCTCCTCTGTGTGTGTGTCCTTCCTTATTTCCAATAGCCTATGTAATTCCTGCACCCCAGGTCCTAGGTTTGTCTTAATTCCCTTGTTGATAGCCCTAATATTTGAGGATTTGTCTCGAGACCTGTGACCTACTTTGAGTTTATTCTTTTGCATGACATGAGGTAAAGATTTTGCTTCATTTTCCTGCAGGTAGATGTTCTTTTTGTGTGAACACAACTTGTTTAACAGGTCATCTGCTTCCCAATTGATATTTTGGAGACTCTTATCAAGGATCAATTATCTGTATGCTGATGATTTCATTTATGGATTTTCTGTTTTTTCCCCATTTGTCTCAATATCTATCATTACACTAGTGCCACAGTTATTTGACCACTGTGACTGGGTAGTAGGGGATACTGACATTAAGTCAACCCTCTCCTTTTTCCTTATTCTTAAAGAGATCTCTGCGAATTCTGAGCTTCGTTCCTCTCCATATGAAGTTGGTAGTCATTTGTTGCAATTCTTTTAAGACTGACGTTAGTTTTTGTTTTGGTATAGTATTAAATTATTATAGTCCTTTGGGCACTACAGACATTTGTACTATATTCAGTCTTCTGATACAGGAGCATGGGATATCCTTCCATTTGTCGAGGTCACTCTTGGTTTCTTTCAATTGTGTTCTGTACATATTTTTTGTTTGTTTTTGGGGGGGTTAGGTATATTCCTAGATATTTCTGTGGACTTTACTGATTTATATAGCAGTCTGACACATTTCCATTTATTGATCTTGCATTCTGCCATGTTGCCTTATTTCTCTATCACTTCCAGTAATCCTCCTGTGGAGATTTTTGGGTTTCCCACATATAAAATCATATCATCTGCAAGTAGTGATAATTTCACCTATTCCCCCAGCAGAAGGATACATCTGACAACTTGCCTTTTTGTTATATTGTTAGTTAGGACATCTAGTATGATGTTAAATAACTATTGGGACAAGGAATATCCTTGTCTGATCCCATTTTCCAATGGAATCGTTTTTTTTTTCTTTTCCACATTGAGTGCCACTGTTGTTGTTATATAATCATTTGTCAGCATGCAAGTATTAAGATTGAATGGGTGGAGACTAGCCTGCCAGTCAGCTAATAAGCATTGAGACCTCTGTGTGGGCATGGTATTCTCCTGAGGATTCTGGGAACTGGTATTTCCTCCTTGGAGGCAGGAGACACTGTCTTTCTCTAGAGATTCACTCCCTGTAATATAGAAAAGACACATTGAAAGAAGCTGGTGGAACTAGGCCTGTGGAGCCAGAGAAGTCACATGGAAACCCCTGCCAGCTCTGAGATGTTTACAATGCCACTGAGTTCATAAGGCTTCCCACCCATGGGTCTGTGATCTTCCTGCCTTGGGCATCATTGCATGTGTTCTTGAATTAGAAGAGAACTTTATAGATTGGTATCAGACATACAGGATAATATTGGACTTAGGGACTTGATGTGGACTGGGCTGTGAGGCTGTCTCAATATTCAACTGTTCTTGTATATAAAGCTCCTTCTTATACACATATGCATGCCTATGGATTTGTTTCTCTATTCTACCCAGACTACACAACCATGTTAATTGTTGGATTTTCATATATAGCTTGAATTATATTGAGGAATTTTCCTTCCATTCCTATCTTCTTGAGTGTCTTAAACAGGAATAGGTGCTGGATGCTATCAAATGTTTTTTCTGTGTATATTGATATTATCATGTTTTTAAATCTTTTTCCTTATCAAAGTGGCCAATAACACTGATGGACTTTTGGATGATAAAACGTATTTGGAATGAATCCTCTTTAGTCATGGAGAATTATTTGTTTTATAAACTTTTGTATACTATTCGCCAGTATTTTGTTAAGAAATTTTGCATCAATATTCATTATAGATATTGGTCTATAGTTCTCAATTCTTGTGGGATCCTTACCCATGTTAGGCATCAGTGCTATGCAAGCTTCATAGAAACAGTTTGAGAGTTTTCCATCTTTTTCTATCCTCTCAAAGATTGGTGTCAGACCTTTCCTGAATGTTTAGAAGAATTCTCCTATGAAGCTGTCTGACCAGAGGGTGGGGTGGGGTGTTCAAGTGATATTTCCGTAATGACCTTATCTATTTCCTATAGTGCTATAGGTCTGTAGATATCACCTGGGATAGTCCGGGGAGGAATTATTTTTCCAAGTATTTGCTATTGTCATTATTATTTCAAACTGTTGAATTCATTGGAGAGTAAGCCTTCATAGTAATTTTACTTTGTGTAATTTTAATTTCATTAGGATTTGTAGCCTATTAATTTCATTAGGATTCGTTGTCATTTCCTCTGCTTCATATCTCATCTGGACTATTGATATTTGTTCCTTGTTTTCATTGGTTATGTTTGCTAGTGGTCTACCAATTATAGTTATCCTTTCAAAGTATCAGTGTTTTGCTGCATTGATATTTTGCATTATTTTGTTTACCCACTAATTAATTTCTGCCCTAATTTTTATTCTTTCCTTTCAATTTCTATTAATAGGATTGTCTTGTTGCCTCCTCTTTGATTGCTGGAGGCTATGTGCCAATACTTCAACCATAATTCTCTTTTCCTTTTTCATGTGTGCACTTATCTCTATTAAACTTCCTCTGAAAACTGCGTTATTTGTGTTCCAAAGGTTTTCTAAGTCATATTCTTGTTGGTTTCTAGAAACTTCCCGATTTCATCTGTGATTGTGGTTTATACAAGCTCATACTGCAGTAGAGAGTTATTCACCCTCAATTGTTTTCTTAATCATCTTTTTGCTGATTTCCTGCCTTAAAATGTGGTGACCTGAAAGAAATATCCAAGTGACTTCTATGTATTTGAGTTTGCATAGACTCAACTGTGTCCTAGCATGAGGTCTATCTTCAAGTATGTGTAATGTGAGCTTGAAAGAATGTTAATTTTTTTGTTTGCATTTGGATGTAGTACTTGGAAAAATGTCTATCAGATTGTCACTTAATTGTAGAGTTTAGTTTTATAGCTTCCTTGTTAAGCTTCTTTTCTGTAGGATCTTTTTCAAAGAGCAGTATATAAAAGCTACCTACACTGATTGCTGAGCCTGAGATTTTTATTTTCATCTTTTGGAACATTTGCTTAAGAAATTTCATTGGTGTGTAAATGTTTATTATGCTCACTGCTTCTGGTTCTACTGATCCCTTGAGCATTATATAGTGCCCACCCACCCCCATTTCTAGTAAATGGCTTGCACTTTGAAATCAATTTTCTCAGAGATTAGGATAGCAAACCCTCCTATTTTTGAATTGCTGTTTCCTTGCTATATTTAATTGCAGGCTTTTATTATCAGCCTATTTCTGTCTGTATGCTTGAGATGTGTCTTTTGTAGACAGCAGACCAATGGGTTCGTTTTCTAAGCCATTCTGATAGTCTCTGTCTTTTAATGAGCAATTTCAGTCCATTGATATTCAGAGTTATAACATCCATCAGTGGATTTTGTGATGTCATCTCATACCTTCAGTGTTTGGTGTTTTCTACATCCCTTCTTATCAGAGCATTGCCGGACTGTGTTTCAGTGTGATATTAGCCCGTATGTCTTACACCAGTCTATAAAGTCTTTTTCAGACAAATGTAACACGTGCAATGAGACTGAATGCAAGAAGATCACAGGCCAGTAGGTGGGAAGTCTAGTAGATCCAGTGGCATTAGAAGCATCACAGTGCTGGCAGAAGTCTCCATGTGACTTCTCATGGTTCAGGGTTTTGGCTGCATCAGGGTAGGTCCATATGGCTTCTTCTGAAGGATGTCTCACAGGGAGTGAGTCTTGTCAGTAGAGCGTGTCCAAGGGAGAAAAACTGGATTTCCCAGAGTTTTCAGGAGGAAGCCATGTCCACCCAGAGATCTCATTGGCAATAGCTTGATTGATTTACTAGACTTCACCCTCCACTCTTAATCCTTTTAAGTCCCAAAATGACATCAGATAATGTAACTGCCACAGAATGAGTGTGTGGCTCACTCTTGCTTCCTTATCACTATTGAGCCAATGTTATCCTGGTGACTATTTTCTTTTTTTTTTAATTAATTAATTAATTTATTTATTCCTGGTGACCATTTTCAATGTGTTTATTTTTGAGTAGAGTTTCTCTGTGTGGCAGTGTCCTATTTGTGCTTGGTGAGTGTTGTTCTTCTGAACACACTGGGCTAGCTAGTGTGTTTTTGTAGAGCTGGGTTTATTTTAGCATACTCTTTTAGTTTTTCCTTGTCTGGGGAGATTCTTATCTATCCAGCTAGCTTGATAGATAATTTAACTGGATAGAGGATTCTTGGTTCTGCATTGTTTTCTTTCTATTTTTGAAAGATGTTATTCTGCTCACTTCTCTTCCTTATGGCGTCTTATGACAAGTGTGAGCATATTCTCATTTGTTTGCCTTTATAGGTGACTGCTTTTTCTCTCCTAGCTCTGCTTACAATTTTATCCTTTTCCTCAGAGTTGCGTAGTTTAACAATTATACAAATTCTTGACAAATTCTTTCTTGTATTCAGACTAGATAGTCTCCTGTTTGCTTCATGGATAGCTGCGTGATGCTCATTCATTAAGTTGGAGAAGTTTTCCTTGAGGAATTCTCTGACTATTTTTACCACTGACTTTGTGGTGTCTTTTTGTGGTAGTCCAATTATTTTGATGCTATTTTCATAGCATCAAGCATTGTTCTAAGATTTTCTTCAGCTTCATTGAATTATCTTGTTTGATTATCTTGTTTGACTATCTTTTCCATTTTTTGAAGTCTGTCTTGTTATCCTCAAGGTCACTGACACAATTCTCAGCTTCTTTTAGTCTGTTGGCATGCTCTGTTAACTTGCTATTTGCTTTTGTTACCTCATCCCTAACTCTTGTATTTTCTTCTGGTGCTCAACCCTGACTCTTACTTTTCTCTTTGGTGTGTGGCCTTTACCTCCTTTATAGTTTAATCCTTTTTTCTATAATTATTCTTTTATATCCTGTATGACTCCAAGCAGCATTCTGAAGATTTCCTTCTGTTTTAGCTCAGCTTCTGTTTGCTCTATACATGTCACTTGGTTCAGGACTTCCTCTGACAATGTGTTTCATTTCTCCTGATTTTCAGTGATTTTGAGTCAGTTTGTAGGCACTTGTCACCATTTTAAGGAGAGTCAAAGAGGTCTGAGCTCTCTCTTTGTAAGGCTGGTAGGGATATTTTTTCAGGCTGCCTACAGTCAACTGCCTTGGGGGGGCAGAGTGCTCAAGCTACGTCTTTATCTCACTAGGATTTTACTCTATTCAGATAGTCGAGATTCACTATTTGGGGGAAAGTCTAGTGGTCCTCTTAGGGAACTGAGGTGTGGCAATTTCAGGGTGCATGTTACCTTTCTGCATAGGGGTGCCAGGTAACACTAAAGTCTCATTGCCACAGGATGGGATGCTGTGTAATGGAGGAGGCAGGTGGGTGGTGGGGATAGACCTGAGCTTGTCCTGCCCCCACTCATCCTACTGGAAGCAAGGTTCATTCATGTGCATGAAGCTCCCAGTGTGGGCTGATTTTCTGTTTATCATTCAGAAACTGAATTAATTTCTTAATGTATTGATTTGTCTGTAGTTTTACAATTTTCTGATTAATTTAATTTTACCCTAATCATTACTATTTCTTATCTAGTGTCAGATGGTTTTGCTGCATTTTCCCAAGGGTTGCATTTAATGTATCAAAGTGTTTATTTTCATTTTTTTCTACTTTATTGATGTCAACACATATTGCAATAAATTGTCCTCTGAGTACTGTTGTTGCCATATACCCAAAGTTTTGATATGTTGTATTATTGTTCTCATTTCTTTCAAGGACTATTTTGATTGTATGTGGTCTGTTGCGTTGTTTTCTTCACTTTCCTCATTTACTCTTGGTAACTATATTATTTATTTTCCATTTTTGGTAGTTGATAATTGTATGGTGGGTTTCTAATTTTACAGCATTATTATGTGAAAGATGGCTTCTGTTATCTTAATGTTTTATAATTGATTGATGCTTGCTTTATGACGTAAATATAGTCTTTTATGAAATCATTTCCATGGGGACTAGAGAAGAAGGGAAAGAATTTTGTGTTGGATGAAGTGTTCTTTACATATCTATGAGAAACAGATGACTGTGTTAATAATTTTGTATCTGTAGATTTTCTTTCTAGCTGATCAATTTTTAGTTGAAAGTGGAATATCGATATCTTTATAGGATGTATTTTGATCTACTTGTTCCATCATATTTGTAAGAATATGCTTAGTGTATTTTCAGGGTCTTTCATTTGTTGCATATATATTAAATATGATTATGAATTTTTGTTCAATACAAACTTTCATTATTATATTATTCATAATAAGACATTAATTTTATATGACCTTATTTGGTCTAATTTACATATGACCTTATTTTTCTCTCATATGTCATTTACATTGATGTCTGTTTTTTCTGAAATTAACATGGATACTCCAGTTTTCTTTTACATTTGATCTTAGGCAAAAGGCCGAGAAGCAATTCTAGCTTTATTTTCACTCTCATTAACTTGATTTTTTTTCCCATCCTCTGATTTTTAGACTATGTCTATTTTTTTCTCTAAGGCACATTTTTAAAAATCAATATATTAAAGATTTATGCTGCTTATCTAATACTTTAGTCTTTTTCTTTTGACAGGTGAATTTCATCTTTTACATTATGTGTTGCTATTGATAACTATGATTTTGTTAATGTTATTTATTTATAGTGTTTTTATGGTTTTAGTTTTCATGAAGATATTTCATGTGTTCCTGTTGTTTGTTACTCTGATTTTTTCCCCTGCTTTTACCTTATTGTTTGGCTTACTTTTATGATTTTCATCGTTTTTGTTTTATGGAAGTTCCAATTTTGTCTTTGGATGTTTTTTTTTCTTTCTAGTTTCAAAATAGTTTTTCGTTTGCTGTGAACAGTTTGGCATCTTCTTCATTTAAGCATCTATTGTCTGCTCAGTTTCCTCTGCTCTTATTTATTTAACATTAATTTTATAGTGGAATGTTGTCTATGGTTGTTTGCTTAATTAATTCCTTTTCACTTTGAGTATTGTTTTAATAAAAAACTATTCTCCATAAAAATGTATTTTCTAATATTTTAAGGTGCTGTCTCTTTTACAGATTTTGTGTCCATGGAATTACTTTAAATATTTTTCATATATGTGGTCATATTTCATTAGTTTTTAATTGTCTGTAAATGTTTTCTTTCTCCTTCATATATGAGGGATACTTTTGCTGGATAAAATAAATAGGATCTTTGTGGGCATTTAATATTTTCTTTCATTATATTGAATATATCATTCTTACCTGAATGATTTTGTTGAAAATATCTGTATTTACACTGAGCTGCTTATCTTTGTATGTCATTGTTCTCTTGTCTTTGTATAGCTTTAAGGTTAGTTTCCTTATCATTAATAATTGAAAGTTTGATTATTATATGCTGGGGTGATTTCCTTTAAACATCAGTTCTGTTTGGTGTTCTATGAACTTCCTGTAACATTAGTTTTTGTTCTAACTGGATATTCAGGAAGTTCTCCCTAAACATTTGATTGACTTTATTTTCAGTAGTTGTTATTTCTTCTTTCTATTCTGGGACCATTACCAGATGTTGTTTCTTTTATGTATCAAATTATGCTGCTTCTTTTAGTAATGTCCCATAGTAGTAGAGTATGATTTTGGTCTTTTTTTTAAATTTTGTCAATTTGACTCATTTTTACAACCAATCTTATTGTATTTTGTTTTGGAGAGAATCTTTTTTAGACCACGGATTTTTGATTCCAATGTTTGTATCCTGTTATTTTGTTCTTTGACAATGAGGTCAAGTTATAATATCTGAAGCTTGCTTTTTCCATTTTTCTTTGAATTTGTATTATTTCTAAGATTTTATTCATTTTTGTCAGCATGCACTTTCAAGGCACATCAGACGTCTTGCACTTGCCTCCTCTCCTCTCTTACAGTTTGTGACTGGGCTGCTTTAAGTAACTGGGGGCTATCATTTCAATTCCTGTCTTGGAAGAATGGGTGGACCTTTTCTCTTCCAAAAACTCCTATAGACTCGCATCTGTGAGTGGTGTAGTTACTTATGCTGTTTCTGAAAGTACTATAAAGCCTATAATTTGGAATTCATAGGACAAAATGTTTGAGGCAAAGTGTTTATTTTGCTTTCTATTTATTTATCCAAATATAGGAAAAAAGCAAAAGAAAAAATAGAAAAGCACAACACAAATTTTTACACAAAACCCAAACTTCATTTTCACTGGTCTTCAAAGTGTTTTCCTCTTACTTTTTCCAGAATGGACAAGATTATACAGCATTTTAGATGTAACTAACATGGGGCAATTTCAGTTCTTAGCTTCCCATAATTACATATTCATTCTGGGATAAAAGGCTTTCACTGTTGTTGATAAAGGATAAAACAAACATTAACAGAAACATCAGTAAATTCTCTACATTAGCCTGATTAGCAATTTCTTGAGATAGTTATACTTTATTTTCCTTTTGTTATTAATGTGACATACATCGACATTTGTATCAAAGGTTTGTTATACATTGTATACAACTTCATATGTTCCTCTTTGTGAAGGTATGGAACTTAGAAGCTTTCTTTTTTAAGAGCAAGGATTCACTCAAGGTCACAAAATGAGTTAACATTTCTTTGTTAGTTTGTTGTACATGGTACCCATCGTGAAACTGAGTTTAGCCTGCTACTATTGCTTATAATGATGTAAATACCATAGTGTATGCAAAATGCAATTTGTTCAATCATTATTTTCTCTCAAACTGAATAACCGAGTTACAATGAATTCATTATGTTAAGGGAAATGATGAACACCACCCAAAACTGGTGACTTTGTCGACATTGAAATTACTATACTAGATATAGTAGAGAAGATGAGGCATTAATCATTTTTATTAATATGATATTCAAAAAATTGCACTTTCTCCTTTTTTTCCTCAGGGCTAGCATATCATGTTTGACACATTTATTTTTGTCCTTCACAGTGAGTTACATTTCATCTTTTGTGTTATCAGCATGAGGGAAAAAAGAGATAGTCTTGTTGAGGTCCATTAATAGTATCATATATCACTTTTTAGCTGTGACTCAGCATCACGATCACATAAGTTAAATTTTTGTCGGTTCAGTATTATTCATGTATCTGCCAGCACAATTCAGAGAGGCCCACACTGATTCTTCTGCTGCCATAGAGGTTTGCACAGAAATGTCATTCTTATCATGAGTCAACATAGACTATTTCCTGAAAGTTTTCTAAACTGTTAAAAATTTAACATCACAAATATATGTATAATGTACATTATAATCTATGTTATAATTACATAGTCATAGCCTTCTTTGTTATAATTTTCTTTACTCAAAGAACAAAATAATTTGACTGCACAATTTAAAAAATCACAAAACACATTGGTGATGAGTAAATTCCTATTCCTGGAGACCCTTGTGACAGACAATATCTGTCTCACTGTGGTTTGTTCCTATAATTTTCACAAATACAGACTGCTTTATCTTTGTCTTGTGAAGTATATGGTAGATTTAAGCTGAATGACTAAGAATGCTTAAACACTGAATAACCAGAGTTCATAATTAAAATAGACATGTTCTGAAAATTCTTTGTATTGAAATATGTAATAATCTATGAATTTTAAAGGCTAAATAAAAAGCAAAGTTTCGTATTCTTCAAATATTCTTCTTTTTTGAGTGGGTCACAAGATTCAGAATTTCCATTTTTCTATGTGGGTTTATCTATTCCCATTGAGCAGCATCTGTGGTTCTGCGTTACTGTTGTAACTGATGTTGTATAAGTGCAATTGAATTTTCCAACTGATTTCTGGAAAAATGTATATACAAAAATAAAGATATATATATGTTTACTTGAACTTTTATGGCTCATGTAATTGATAGAAAGTTTATATATTTTGTTTCTGAGAATGCAAACAAAATATTTTATCAGTTTCAATTATTGCTTTATTATGGTTTTGAATTTTTTATTTTAAATGCCTTAGCCAATAGTTAAATTTTTCTCAATGAATATAATCTGCAGAAAATCTAAAGATAAAAATATTTTTCAAAGCATTTACAAGTTTTCCATCTGAAATGCTATATGCTCGCACTATCTGGTTGAAATATTCAACTTTTAAAAGACAGCTTTATTTCATCCATAAGCAAGGACAATATTTTGGAGTCAAAATTGCATTAATGAAGTAAACTACAGAGTTTTTGCTGATATTATTTCTTTTAAAATTGAATATATTTCCCAGCAAAAAGATTAGTTCAAGAGTGCTTACCCAAAGCTCAGTTATTCAAAGCCAGTACTTGCTCCTTGGGATAAAGATGTTGCAGTTTGCTTCCTTGAAGACATAATCATGGCAAAATCAATATGCATTGAGCTACTAAACATAGGTTTCTAACTCACCACCTGCATCAGGGTGTTCTATAAATACTCAGTCCCAGAAACTAAAAGGTACATTTTTAACTGGTTTGATAAGTTGCTGGAGTAGGAATCTATTTGCATTGTCTTCCTTCCTTCCTTCTTTCCTTCCTTCCTTCCTTCCTTCCTTTCTTTCCTTTTTTCTTTTTTTGGTGGCTGCAGTTTTATTTATTCTATAATAATTTTATTGACATATCATTCACAATCCAACACATCCATTCACATACAATTCTTAATTCTGTTGTTCAGCCCCCTTAAGAGAAGTTATATAAGCATCAATGCTATCAGCTCCCCATACCCTCTCCCCCCACTTCTTCTTGTATCCTCAGCGGACTCATTATTGTTTCTGAAAGTTTATCTATCTTAACTTTTCTGTGCTGAACCATCTTATGTACACAAATGAACGTACACAAATCTAACAGTATTTTATTTTTAAATAGGTTTTAAAGTTACAATTGAGTCTTTAAATGGATTTGAGTTCAATTCAACACAGTTCACTGACATCAAGTCAACTCCAATCATCAAGTCACAGCAACCCTATAGGAGAGAGGAGAGTTGCCTCAGGGGGTTTCTGAGATTGCAGTTCTTGAGGAGTCAAAAGTCTCATCTTTCTCCCAAAGAAAACCTGATGGATTTGACCTGGAGCTGGTTAGCAGCCCAGCACATCACCATTGCCCCAGCACATTCAAATGCTGCATTCTTTGGATAAGGCATTGTAGTCCAACTAAGATACCCATATAAGCTAGATACTATTGTTACAGCAATAGCTTTTTAAAAAATGATGTCAATTGTCAATTCATATGTCAGTATGAAACTATTACTATGTCAGTAAGTGGGAAATAAAATTATGCTAGTCCATATTTTAAGACTTATTTAAGCCTAAACATGACTTGGAATGAAAGTCTTAGCAAACAATATAAATATTAACTAAAGTGTAAGTATATGACACCTAATGAAATGTAAAATTTCTATATTTGAACATCTTTTATTTTTAAATATCTACAGTCTGGTATATATATTTTTATCTATTTATTTTATGGCTCATCTACAGTCTAGTGTATTGAACATTTGGAGTACAATAAATTTAATTGTTTGCTGCATCAACTTTGCATCTACTTTCAACTTGATGAATTTGAGAATCTTTGAGCAGTTTGGGGGAATATTATAGACATGTTCTCTTCTGATCTCCATATAACTGTATATTTTTGTGTGGAGTAAGAAAAAAATCTTTTTTCTTAAAGTTATTAGAGTTTGGATTCTAGAAGAGAAATATATTAATAGTAATCTTGAAAGTTACAGGTGTACTTCTGCTACTATTTCAATCTATTATGTAATATTTAATTAAAAAATGATGAAAATTACTAGGAAGTTACTAAGTCCTAGTGTTTTCCACTGTCAAGTTATTACAAAGCAAGAATTTGATAAAGTTTTCTAGGTATGTCTTAAAACATGCCTTTACTTTGTCAAAAAGATCACACTATTTGACTTATAGAATTACACAACATATTGCATCTGGCAAATTGTTCTTTATAATTTATCGTTTTTTTCATTATCCTGTAAGTGCTGTAGCATGGAATTAAATCATTAAACAAAATTATTTTTACATCCATCCTTTGGAGAAAAATAGTCATTCTGTGAAATTCCTAATGCATTAATTAATAAAATCAATATACCTGGCCACTTTACTTTATTAATGCTAGCATTGATCTGTGGGATATCAGTCTGACTAGTCCACTCTAAAACCTCTTATCAAATTTTAATTTAGATATTTAACTTGCATTTTTATGACCATAAAAGTTTAGACGTGCTGATCTAACATTTGAGATAGCAAAACAATTATTTTCTGATTCCATTTTCCTTCTGAATTATTAGGTAAAATTATTGGGTAAAGAAAATCTTGGGCTGAGCCCTGGTGGCGTAGTGGTTGTGCCTGGGACTGCAGCTCACTGGGTTGGAGGTTCAAATCCAGCAGCAAGGCTGGGTCTCCTACTCCCACCACCAGAGAACAGTGATGTCAAAAACAAAACAAAACAAAAAAAGAAAATCTTTTACCCTGGAAAAAATTTAAAATTATGCCTAAATAAAATCAGTATGGATTTAGAATATTTTGCTAGTCTATTCTAGTCATATTTTGTTGTTATAGATACTTCTGTTTGCATTCATTGAAACTTATATATTTTTGAAGTTTATATTTTATATCATTAAGAATGTATTAGCAAAAAATAATGTATTAGCATAAATTGTAACATTTTAAATATTTACATGGTTTCAACTTGTACCAACTGTAATATGTTTGGATGTCGCATTTTTAAAGTTTGATGTCATTATTGCTTCCAAAACAGAGGATATCCCAAGCCAATATGAAGCATTTCTTTCTTAATATCTGACATTTTGTTTTTCTTTAAAGTAGAATTTTATTTGTACTTTGGAGTAGCACTTAGAGACTACAATCTATGAGTTAACTCTCTGTTGTGCTTGGAATAATTCAGTTTTATGTCACCTTGACTAGCTCAAGTTGCACAGCGCTTTGGCCATTGAGCCTAGTAATCTGCTGTGGTGTGACCTAGCATGATGCAATGCACTTTATAACAGGATCTGATGTTAGTAGCCCTGCAGTTATAATAATATTATAGTGGAATACAACCCTTTTAATCATATATCTGACTTAGTGCACCACTTTGATCTCTCCATTATGAGATTTGATGTAAGTAATCAAAGCATTGCCTTCTTCAATTTTAGATGAGAACATCTATGTAGCTAAGTCAAATATTTGTGGATTTGTACGTGTCATGAACATCCAGGAAAGCACTGTAAGTATGAATTTGGGGACCATAAAATTAAATAAGTAAGTAAGTAAGCTAAAAGTAATGGAATTGGTGTGTACTGAGATTGATTTTAGAATTTTAGACATTAAAACCAAAAGGATATTAATAAATCACATTTAAAAATATAAGGCCAGGAAGGTGGAGGGATGGAGGAACAGAAAGGGAGAACCAACTTCAGGGATCTACACGTAGCCTTCTCTCTGAGACACGGACAACAGGGAAGTGAATGTTGGGACACATTGTACAGTGTATGGGATGAAAAAAATAACAATTTGTAAATTACTAAGTGTTCAAGGGGAATGAGGGGAGGAAGGGTAATATAGGGAGCTGATACTGGGGGCCTGGAGGGAGGGAGAATGTTTTGAGAGTGATGATGGCAATGGGTGTATAAAAGTGGCCTGCATACAATTGATGTTGTTATGGATTGTGATTCTGTGCTTTTGAAGAACATACGAGCAAAGATAAACTGTGTATCCAGTGAAGCCAAATTCAGTAACTATTGACATTTTATGTTGACTAGAGATCAGGTACTCCTGTCCACTTCCTCTGTGAAATTTAGCTCTCTTCATGAGATTTGGAGAAGCAGAGATATATTTTCTAAATTCTAGAAAAACAATCTTGAATAAAGGATGATTAAGGCACATTGATGGCGATTTTTTAATACTTTAGGAACTTCATTTGGGAAGAAGAGTCTTGGCAGTACTGTCATTAAGCAGTGCTCTAGTAGCCAAAGTCGCAGTTCATTCCAACAGTGCTCTCTTCTCACCAATTGCTCTGATGTAAATGTTCTGGTCTAGCTAGACTTGTGAGGTAGAATGAGGGTCATGAGAGGATGAGGGGGGAGGAAGCATGAAAGACCCTGAGGAGAGCTGTGCGTTTCATTGGTGTTATACTATACCTGTACTGGCCCTTTTTCTCCCCACAACCTCACTGTAAGGAGATATTTACAGACTGACTTTGGGCCTCCATTCCTCACTCCCCGCCTCAGTCACTTTATGATTTTTTGCTCTGGGTCTCAGGGTACATATTGTGAGTAGTCATACCAGGAGGGGAAGGGAAGAGTAGAAACAGGAAGGGGGAACTGATCACAATGACATCTATAGCCTCCTGCCAGGGGCATGGACAACAGACAAAGGGATGGGGGGACATCGGACAGTGCAAAACTTGAAAAAACAATGATTTGTAAATTATCAACAGTTCATGAGGGTGGGAGGGTGGAAGGGAGGAAAAGGGAGAGGAAAAAATGAGGATCTGATCCTAAGGGCTCAAGTGTAAAGAAAATGCTTTGAAAAAGATGATGGCGATATATGTACAAATATGCTTGAGACAATGGATGGGTGTATGGACTGTGATGGGAGTGTAAGAGCCCTCAGAAAAATTATTTAAACAAACAAACAACAAAGCATGCCCCTTAGAAGGTCAACACATCAGTTGAAACATGTCCTGAGTTCACTATGAGTTGGAAAATGTGATGAAAATATATTTATTAAACATTGAAAAATAAGTATAAATGTATTCTGTGTGGAATCTGATATTCGATTTGTGACTCATGTTACACATAGAAAGCATATACTTAAGATTGTAGGTAAAATAATGAATAAAGAAAAAATAAGTAAAATAATGCTATATAATCTGATTTGAATTTTCATAAGATTATCTTCCTTTAATGTGATTAAATTTGTTACTTGCATGAGGTGATTAGCCAAGAAGAGAAAAATATGCATTACTAAAATATTTAAATAATAAAAATATCTAAAATAATTTAACCAGCCATGTGTATTTTAAAGCATTCTGCTAATACCAGAAAAATAATATTTCTGTTGTACATGACCTCTTTTAAGAATTAGGGATGTCATGTTAAAGATTACCATGTACCAGAAAATAAGCCATGTTGTTATCAACTGCCATAAATATGTGAACATTGGACATTGTGGAAGATTTAATACCCTTGAATTATGGTTTTTTTCAAAGAAGATTGAAAGTACCATGGACTGCAAAAGAATAAACAAAGCTTTCTTGGAGTAAGTATAATCAGAATACTTCTAAGAAGCAAGGATGATGAGCTTTGGTTTCAGGTATTTGAACATGTATGTTATCAAAAGAGGCAAGACTTTACTATGACAGACTTTATTCCATCCACATCATTTATGTTCAGCTCGACTTTCAGAAGGCAACTCTTTCTTGGCTACATTTTCAGGACTTTCCTTCCTGAGGGGCACAACTTCCTGTCGATCTCTGACAGTGTTTTCTTTCTTTTCATCTGGTGTTCTGCATCTGGCAATGTTTTGATTATGTCTGCATCTTTCCATGGCCAATCTCTCAGAAGCTGACAGTCCATTCCATCTTCTTAGTCTATAAAATCTCCTCAAATTTGTTCACGGTGGTTCCCCTGTTGGCATTTGAAGTACCAGTGACATAGCTTCCAGTACCACAGCAAGACACAGGGCATCTCTGTACAATACACAGGTCAATAATGCTGTGTTATTATTTTAAGTGACTTAATTCTCCCACATCTACTTGATTGCTTTACAGAAGAGCTCATCTGGGGTTTACCACACTGTGTTAGATCATCTTCTGGGGAATATTGGTCCACATAATTTAACAGAAAACATAATTGTCACGTATGCAAAGTCACGGTGCCTTGTATAGTACCCACCCCTCAAAAAACTTCAGAAATAATAGTTTTGAAAGTCTTCACTCTGTTTTTCAGACTTACAACAAAACTGTCGCAATCAATACACTGTGCTACTAATTTGAGTATATTTATGGATTAAATAAATGGATTAGAGAATTCAGAAATAACAATATTCTTAAATGTATTTTTCTAAGAAATGTGTCAAGATATAATGCTTAAGTAAATAAAGCATTTAAATAATTGCTTTTATTTTATTAGTTATGAAAAGTAATACGTATGTTTAACATTTGACTTTAGAGATGTCAGTTTTTATACTTGAAAATTATATTCAGTGGTTATTGATTTAAAATCGAAATAACTGATAATGCTTCAGTGTGTTTGTGCAAATTCCGTAAGACCCAAGCATTTACATGCCAAGAAAATATGCTTCTTAGGGTGTCCTTTTAGTCTTCTAAATTGAATCATTCATTCCCACATCTGGAGAAGTGATAGCTGCTGCTAGATTCCAGTGGGGTGACAGTCTAGAGAATGCTTTGGGCTAAATAGCCTCAGCCAGTGACTGCTATGAAGGCATGAAGCCTAGATCAATCCACAGTCTCTGTGATGGAAATTCTCTAGGGTCAGTCTAGCTCCATAATTCCTTTGCCTAATCATGCTGTCTTTAGGCTCTCAGCTGTATCTATCCCAAGAATTTGTGTCCTACACAAAAAAGTTCTAAGATTTGACTCTAGCTTTGGTATTTGTGGATACCTGTTGCACTTCTAACTGTGAATTAAACACAATTTGAAAGCTCACACATGAAAGTAAAAATCTTTTGTTCTTAGAAATAATGGCCTAGCTTTTTCTCGTAGTTTATTCTCAGTTACTCATGTGACTATTTAATATCACAGCTAAATGTTTCTAGGCACATCGCCAGATTACAAGTCCACTTTTAGATTTTTAACATCCTCCTCCCCAAAGCCAAATGCACTTAAATGAGCATTTAATTGAATTAATTAGAAAAATATCACTTAGCTTAAGTAACTTAATTGTTCTCAGCATTGGCAAGAATCCTAAAATTTACAAATTGAATTAAATGAGTGTTACTTAGCATAGGGTGACATAAAACCTACTCAAAATGCTAAAGTGCAAATGAACTATTCGTAAAAGAATTATATATTGTATGTGTATCTAGATGCATAAATTTCAAGCTAGCTACAAAGCAAAGATTTACAACTTATAGGAATGAAAATTATCTTTTGCATCTTTATTTTGAGTGGGCATAATTTATTCCTATAGAAACTATTGTCTATAATAGAAGTTAGAGTTCTTTATAGTTTTTTATTAAATATAAGATAAATTTGTAGAATAGCATATTAACCATTAAATTTTATTATCTAAGGAAAGCCTAAGTGAATATTATATGCATCTGCTTATATTTTTTTACTTTTTAAATATATAAGGAATAGGAAAAAATAAACATTGAATAGAATTTTGATTAATGTCACCTTTATGATGTACTTTTTGATTAGGTAGCATGAACTTATAACTGCTTACATTATTGGAATTGTAGTAAAAATGTGTGCCCTTATACAAATAAGAAATAAATATATTCAATGTATATAAGAAATAATATCCTGATACATACATTTCCCAACATGTCTGATAGTGTTTTATTGTGGTGTCTTTGTGTGTTATTGTAATATTTGTAGCTATGTCTATGGTATTTCAAATGCCAGCAGGACCACTTATGTTAACAGATTTAAACTTATCTTTCAGACTGACAAAATTAGGAAGTGGAGTTGACATTCTTCTTTAGAAAAAAATCCACTTTAAAATAATATATATAGGAGCAAAAACACTCACTGGTTTCGTACAGGTGGATGAATACCAAAGATAAAAGGTATTCAAAATGTCACTGAGGAAAATAGACCTAAAGGATGTGGGTCAAGTGCACCTTAATCCTCATAGTGACATCTTTTCTCATTACTATCTAATAGTTT
>PVJH01009489.1:0-78824 GCA_004026705.1 Nesogale talazaci
TAGGGCCTGGCCACTTCACTGTCAACTTCACAGTGCTATTTCTGCTGCCCTTTTCTCTGGAAAATTCTGTCTCTAAGTTGGCTACAGTTTCTGTCGTTCAATCTTCTGGGAGTTGCAGATATTTTGAATTCGTTTCTGGAGGGTTTTTTTTTTTTCCCCCAAACCATTGAGGTAGAATCAGATGGTAAAAGTCCACCTATCCGAGCTGTGCCCCGGTAGCGTAGTGGTTGTGTGAGGGACTGCGGCCCACTGGGACGGAGGTTCAATTCCAGCAGTGGGGCTGGGCCTCCTACGCCCACCACCGGAGAGCACTGATGCCCCGCCCCCCCCCAAAAAAAGTCCATCTATCTAGAGGTATGTCCTGTCATTCTGCCACTTCATGCCCACTTACTGCCACCACTAAGGCTGGTAGCCCCTCACCCCTGCTCAGTCTCTTACTCTCCTTTTAAAGCTGGATGAGTCATTCATTCTGCATAAGAGAAAAACCTTTCACTTTTTATAAGGAAGTTCTAGTAATCCCATGATCCCTCTGTGCTGGACCTTTTGGGGATTAGAATAAACCAAGCCAGTGTTCTGCCCTGGGACCTGTGGGTCAGGTCCCCTAGCCTGGGGCAAGCCACCCAGCTAGGAGAGTTCCTGTTGACAGGGAAGGATGGGGATGACACATCCACCTGTGCTAACCATTTTTTTTCTTGTTATGTGTTGTTTCTGATTTTTTTTTCTGTAAAATGGGACTAAATCAAAGTTTCCTCTCCTTTCTGGGAAACGCTGAGATCGAAGAGAGATTTTTAGATGCAGAAACAACGAAAAATCATCACCTCATTAAAAAAAAGTTCTGGGTGAACATTTTTAAAGCATTTTCCCGGCCGAGCCATGATGACATAGTGGTTGTGTGTGGGACTGCGGCCCACAGGGTTGATGGTTCAAATCCAGCAGCAGCTCTCCAGGAGCAAGGCTGGGCTTCCTACTCCCACCAGGGCATGATGCCACAAAAATATAAATAAAAAACAGACAAACAAAAAGCATTTTTCAGACGATTTCATCTTTAAACAAAACCCTTGCCCAGCAATCTAATCTCATTCCAGGTCTACATGGGGATGTTAGAATACACAAAGGAATCACTTTTGTTAAATTATTCATCACAGCCTCAAGAAATCTCCTGGTCCTTGGAGGCCTGCTCACCCACATTCAGTCCTGAGCTCCCTGGGGGGGTGGGGGGTGGGGGTGGGGTATACCTTCCTTGCAGATTCACTAGTTAGCCATTTGGCAAAAAAAACAAAAACAAAAACAAAAAACAGTTTCTCAAAAATCTCAGTCTGGTCAAAGCAGATGTCACTTCGAAAAAGCAGTTTGAGGCTTTAAAAATGAATCAACCTACCAGAGAAATAGCACAACACACAAAGTGACAAAATACCAAAACAACACCCCCTCCAAAAAACAAAGCCACCCCCCCCCCCACACACACACACAAAGCCTGAAGTTCCAAGGAAGGACAACGAGTGAGCTTCTTTAAGACAGCAACTTTGAAGTGTGTTAGAAAGGAGAAAGAACAAAAATAAGGAAGGATGACCCGCCTTCCAGCAGAGTTGACCTAACAAAAGCTTGGCCTCCCCCAGTCTGCCATCAGCTGGTCTTTCTGTTTCCCCTCCACTGCTTGAGAGGTGCTCCTGTTGCGTTCTGACCTTTCCTTCGCTGACCCCTTCTTTAAAGAAACTTTATCCTCCTCCCAGGATTGCATCCCTACCCTGCAATTCATTTTGCTTTCTTGGCATTTTAAGAAAAAAAAATCCTAAAGATTTCTTCTGATTATACCTGAGCAAACCCATAGATAGAGGGAGAGAGGAACAGGGTAGTGTTAAAAGACAAACCGGAATTGATTTAAAGCAGGCAAGACAACAACTGGACAGGTCTATTGCAATTTTCACCCAAGGTATGTTTGTTGTGTTTTGTGTGTGTGTGTGTGTGTGTGTGTGTGAATGTGTGTGATTTATATCAGTCAGACCCCCAGAGCCACTGTGTGCTTGAAATCAGCTCTTGACTTGGTCTGTGATGGGAGAACCCCCGATCCTAGGGTAAGGCAGAGTGGAAGGGAGTCTGGGACAATTCTGCAACATGCTTGTTTTCCGGGGCTCTCATCTAAGCACCCCAATACTGTCATGAACACAGGTCTGGCTGAAATTGGGAGGTGGTGAGATTGGAATGCTCCTAGGACTGGGCTGGGATTAGGTGCTCTAGGTCTGGTGCCCAGAAAACTGCCTGCTGGCGACTGTTAAGGGATGATGAGAAAAGGTGACACACTTCAGGAAGGTTTATATGTGTGTGTCTGCATATGTGTATGTGTGTGCATGTGTGTGTATCCCCAGTTCCAGCCAAATGCCAAATGTGGAGTATGTTATCTTCTCCAAGTGTCCAGTTGCTTCCTCCCCAAGAACCTGCACAGGGACCCAACACTGTTAGTGAGTTGAGTGAACAACCCTTTGCCTCCAGTGGCCCTTGCTCCAGGTTTTCTGGCAGCCTAGCAATGCTGTCACTTCAGCAACACCACCACGTCACCATGTCACCACCCCAGCTTTCTTTTTTTTTTTTTTAAACAGTTTTACTGGGGGCTCATACAGCTAATCACCCCAGCTTTCTCTCACTGGGCCAGGGCACCCCAGTGCTAACTCAGGGCAGCCTCTGAAGAGGTTCTGTGAGTTCTGTTCCCTGGGTGTCAATGACTATGCTGGGATTCAGGACACTGGGGGGGGGGTGGATGGGGAGGAGAGGGGCCGCCTCTGGCACACTGGGAACACTGAAAGTCTCTTAGACTCTGTCAACTTCCCAGGGAGCAGCTCAGCCACCTGAAGTGTCAGGCGTCAGCAGATCTGCAGACTCCCAGGCAGATCTGCACCCATCTTCCAGCCTGGACTCTGGGAGCTCCACATTGCTTCTTCCTTCGCTGTGTGAATGCTGGGGCCACTAGTGTTGCTGTGCTTCCTGTCATCTGGCCAGCAGGACTTGGGGGACAGGCGAGCCCTCCCCCGCCCCGTATCCCTGAACAGCCTTCCACATTCTGCACAAAATTGGGGCAGGGGCAAAAGGGTCCCGTCTTGGCTGATTGTGGGGCTCAGGTGCAGTGAGCGCGGACGCCTGGGGTCCCTGCCCACAGCCAAGGGACTCAAGTTGCCAGATCGCAAAGAGACTTCCAACAGTTATCACCTTGAAGAACCCGGAGTGCTCAAGTCCACCTTCTATCATTCCACTGTCACAAACCTGGTGGGGCTTCAGCGCTGGGACAAGCCTGTGCCCCCACTCCAGGTCCCTGCGGTTCTGCGGCCCAGGGATGAGGTGCCGGTCTTGTCCAGCTGTGCGACCCAGGAGCCCCTTCTTTCCTGCTCGAGGCACTTTCCAGAAGCGCATAGACTTTCTTGCTTGGCTTTGTCCTTGGAAGCCCAGGGATGTGGGAGCTGGCGCTCACAGTCGCCTTAGGACTGGTTGGGCCCTGAGTCTAGGGATTGGTTGGAGCCCAGGGCTCTCACTTATTGCCAAAGGAACCAGAAATCCCTTCTCTGGAGCCAGGGACAATGATCAAGAAGGAAAGGGAATTCAAGTGGAAAAATCCATGTTGCAGAAAATGGCTCACAGCTGGAGCAGGGTGTGTACAAGCAGCTTTTGTGTGGCTCTTTCCTTTCTGGGAAAATACATTAGAGTTAGTAATAATATCATCATCATCATTATTATTATTGTCCACCTAGAAGTGAGTTCCACTCTGGCTGGACATTGGGCAGTGTTATTTTTTCCTGACACTGACACGTGACTGTCAAAAGAACATACCCCCCAACTCTTCACCTGGGCACCCTTTCTCCTAAACCATATAGAGCCATTTATCTTTATTCTAAATGTTTTTTATTGTGTTGTTACCGAAAATCCACAGAGCAAAGCACGCTACATCAACAGCTTCTACTTGTACCATTTGGGGGCCTTGATTAGGTTTATATACACAGCAAGACAGGCACCGATTCAACAGTTGTCACATATACAAGTTAGGGATATGATTGGTGGCCTTTGAGTTGTGCAAGCATGCATGCCTCTTTTTCTGAGAGTGTACCCCCTTCATTAACATAAACCCGCGGCTCCCCCCCCCCCATTCGAATCCTTTGATTGGCTAGTATCAATTTGGTCTCATATAAGTAATTCTTTAAAGTATGATGTTCAAGGCAGATCTTTTTAAAAATGAGTGTTTGGTTTTAAGAAAACTTCAGGGGATCTTTTGGCTTATGTTTCACTTTAAAAATGATCTCAGGGCAACAGTTTCAGCTCTTGCATCTTGTGTGGCTACAAAAAGCCTAGGGACCATAAGCATTTCATGTTCCATTCTACACTTGGATCAGGAGTCCTCCATGTCAGCAGTTCTCAACCTGTGGGTTGCGACCCCTTTCCCAGGGGCCACCCGATTCCTAACAGTAGCAAAATCACAGTTATGAAGTAGCAATGAAAAGGGGTCACCTCATGAGGAACTGTATTAAAGAGTCGAGGTATTAAGAAGGTTGAGAACCACTGCTCTAGGTGATCTTTGATCAAGATGCGCAGCCTCGGTAGCCAAGGATCACCCAGTTCTAGTCTTATGAAAAAAATGACAATTGCTTGTAAAAGTAATTAGACACATATTCCATACTCTCTTTCTATCCTTCTATGGATCCAGGTGACTAGAGAACAATTGTGTTAGGACCCTAGATGCCACACACAGATTAAGGAGGCAGGGCAGGAACATCAAACACATCATTAAGTGGGGCAATCTCATGAACTGGTGACCCTAAATCTCTAAACCAGGGAACCAAACCCCATGAGGTGATTGGTTGTACACAAAAAGCCCCAGGAACTACTTTTTGGGTCACTGTTGTAAATATACCTTAACCCAGTGCTCACCAATTGAACTCTTTACAGGCATACATCTTACTACCTGCAATCATAATAATCTGTGGTGCAGCCCTACCCTAAATCCATGGGATATTTCCATCATCATTAATTCCCTTTCTCCTCTTTCCTCCCACCACAGCAAACTTTGATATCTATATATTTGTTCTATTTAATATAGTTGAACTGATTAATACTTATCCTTTTATGATTGGTCTACTTACTCAGTATGATGTCTTCAAGTGCTGCCCATCCTGTGGTACTTCATTTTCCTTCCTAGGTAAGTAGTCTTCCACTGTATGTCTGGGCAACATTTGGACAATCCAGCCATCTCTTGATAGGTATCCACAGGTTGGCGATTGTTGGGAATGCCAAAATGAACACTGGGGTCTAAGTCTTTTTGAGTCCAGTGTTTGGAGTTTTCAACAATGATGGTTCCAGTTTTCATTCCCACCAGTAACAGGCAAGAGTCCCAATTTCCCCACTTTTGGGGGCAACAGCTATTTCTTTTAACATTAGGCACCCTACTGGGAAGGTAACAGTATCTCCTAATAGGTTTGATTGGCCTCTGGGGACAACTAACACTGAGCGTTTATGTGTTGGGGAGTCATTTGAATGTCCTCTTTGGTGACATGTCTGCTCAGGTTCTTTGCTCATTTTATTACTTTGTTGTTAACTTATTGAAGATTGTATACACACATGCACGTGCTACTAGATTATCAGGTATATCGTTTCAGAGATAGAGACAGTCCAAGTCAGTGGCTTACTCTTTGTTTTCGATAAGATTTTCACTGCTCTCTGGCGGTGGGAGTAGGAGGCCCAGCCCCACTGCTGGAATTGAACCTCCATCCCAGTGGGCTGCAGTCCTGTGCACAACCATTACGCCACCGGGGCTCAGCCCAAGATTTTTTAATGAGCAAAATTATGTTCTTTAGGAGATCCTGTGCATTTGTCGTTTGTTTGTTGCTTGTGCTTTCGTGATTTCATTATATAATCCATTGTTGGAATTGAGGCCTGATAGTGGTTGCCCCTTCTAGTTCTTTTAAGACTCTTGTGGTTTTTGCTTAAGCATTTAGGTCCTTAGTCCACTTTGAATTTGTTTTTGTGTAGGATTTGCTTGGGTCTTTTAGCCAGAAATGATTTTTTTCTTTAAAAATTTTGTAAGACTCATTAGGTTTTCAGCTAAATTCCTTTAAAAAAAATTACCAAAAAACGCCAGACAAACTTTTTAAGATTAACAACACATTAAACTTGGTTCCTTTCAAAAAGCAGGTGAATTGGACTTTTACGCTAATAGTCTGACACCAATGAACAGTTACGCCATTTCAAAACATTTGCTGAGCTATTTCTCGGCAAAACCCTAAGACCTTTGCATTCATTTTTCGAGCTATTTTATAGATTTTGCTTCACATTGTTTTATGGCTCAAGAGTTAGCCCAGGGAATCATCCTGGCAGTGTGTGCCTTCCCACCAACCCCCTGAGAGGGGGGCGGGAATCCTGGCCAAATCTCCTGGGCAAGGAAAGCAGGAGCAGAGAGCATCAGTGCCTGAGGGAAAACTACAGCAGGCTGACCACCCCCAGGCAGCAGGCAGGGTAAGAGGCCAGGCCAGCATCTAGTTGACCCCCTACTGATTGCTGCAGCTCCTGCTTTTTCCTTTTTTTTGGGGGGGGGGCATCACTGCTCTCTGGTGGTGGGAGTAGGAGGTCCAGCCCCACTGCTGGAATTGAACCTCCGTCCCAGTGGGCCGCAGTCTCGCGCACAACCACTACGCTGCCGGGACTCAGCCCTTTTTCCTCTTTTAACTTCTGGATTCTATCAGCTAGCTATTTCTTCTAGTAGAGAAACATTCTTTTGCTTGTTTGTGTGTTTTTAAGATAGGAATCCTATAGGATGATAGAAGGGCAGTCAGTCGTTTACACTTGAGAATAATTCAGACCAATTATGCTGACATGAAGTGTGTCAAGGTAACAAACATTTTATTCACCGGAAAGGATGGGTTATTTCTGAGTCCAGAGCATTTTTGAGCTTCAGAGCAGCAATTCTGGGACAGGTGGTGTACGGGATGCTGTGCAGTGGGACTGACTAGTGGAGGCCTTAAAGAAACCCAGATTGGGTGTGAAGTCAAGAGTGCCTAAAATAAATCACCCTTCAAACAAACTGAGCTGGGAGTGTGTCTCTACTCTAAGAAAATGGAGGCAATCTTCGTCTTTTTTCTTTTTGTCTTTAATCTTGTATCACATGGAGGAGAATCCAGAAAAGAGGCCCCCATAATGGGAATTACATCATGACCCGTGGATTAAACAGGTACTTGGAAAGCCAGAGGTCATCATTTTTTTTTTTTTTTTGCATCACTGCTCTCCGGCGGTGGGAGTAGGAGGCCCAGCCCCACTGCTGGAATTGAACCTCCATCCCAGTGGGCCGCAGTCCTGCGCACAACCACTACACCACCGGGGCTCAGCCCGAGGTCATCATTTTTGACCTCCTGGAAGAAAACATTTGAAGGTCCAAGAAGTTGTTCCACTTCTCATGTTTTCAAACTTGAATCTCATAAACTCAGAGGTGCTTTCATTTATTTTATATTAACAGACTTTGTTTAGAAATTATTTTTGAATGAATGCAGAAGCATCACATACTAGCATACTTTTAGGAAGACAACAACAAAAATTCATCAAGCAAAGGTCAAGTCCAATACTAATATCTTTCAAAATTCTAGCAGAATTTCTCATTGTTTTTGTTTGTTTGTTTTTTGGGGGCATCACTGCCCTCTGGTGGTGGAAGTAGGAGGCCCAGCCTTTGCTCCTGTGGAACTGGAATTGAACCTCCATCCCAGTGGGCTGCAGTCCCGCACACAACCACTACACCACCGGGGCTCAGCCCCAAAATTACTCACTGTAACTCATACAAGTGAACCACGTTAAAAGGAAAACCCATTGCCATCATACTGACTCTACAAAAGAGAGTACAGTGGGCCTCTTAGGAATTTCAGGGCTGGGAATTTTTCTGGAAAGTTTGCCATATCTTTCTCCCGTGGTGCTACTGGTTAGTTTGACTTACTACCCTTTCAGTTAGCGGCTACTTTCTTAGCCACTATCTCAAGTTTCCTTAGTAACTAATTACATCAATTACCATTTCTCAACTACTAAGCTATCTAGTGAGTCATGCCCATTAAGTACTCTTCTTGTGAGGAGTGGGTTCTGACCACCAGAAGGAAACACTGCCCTCAGCCCTACCTCACACTCATAATCCCTGCTGTTGGAGGCCATCAGTATAGCCACTGTGTGAACTCTTTTTTGAGAGTCATCCTCTTTTGATTACCCTATATTTCATCGATCGTGATGTCTTTCTACAGGGACTCTTCTCCCTTTAAAAAAATCTGTTTATTTTTAATAGTCTCACTGACATACAATTCATAGTTCATTCACATTCGTAAGAGTTGTGCAACCATCTGCACTCCTAATTCCAAGATATTTCTTCTTTCTTTTTTTTTTCAGGGGGAGGGGGGGCGCATCACTGCCTCTATAGCCGCCGCTGGATTTGAACTGCCAAGCCCGCGGGCCTCAGTCCCGCACTCAACCACTTACACCACCAGGGCTCAGCCTATTTCTTCTTCTTTGAACTCACAGTTAGCTCACCGCTTTCTGCCCACCTCCCCTGCCATGTCCCTTTGAAATGATGAATCCTGTTGTCTCTATAGTTTTACCTATCTTGGGTTTCATACACAGAAAAGCATACAGAATCAAAACACAACACAAACAGCCCAATAACAATGGCAGTATGAAATGAAGCAAAAGCTCAGTTGAGAACGGGTTTGAAAATATTAAGAACAGGAAAGATTGTACACTGGATCAAGAGGGAGAGCAAATGGCATGGTACCACATTCTGACCTAGCTATAACTGCAGCAATCCAACCGACAATGCATTCCGATGGCTAAACTAGGTTTTTCCCATCCCTGGTCCATAAGCAGAGAAGATTCACCTGAGGCTTAATCTGAATGGGGAAACCTGTGAATCAATTTTGGGCTCTCACTGTTATTCACAGCCTTCGGCAAACAGTCTTCAGAATTTAGCCTATACTACAGTTATCACCCAGGGCACTTGTTCTTAATAACACACTTAACATAGGTGAGATGAAGTTTCATTGTCCCAGCTTCTGAGTATTTGCGCTGCACTTCTCCCAGTATAGATTTTTACATTCTTTAGGTGGTTCATGGTATACAGTCAATAGTCTTTGCCAACACCATAATTCAAATTGTACATTTTTATTGGTTCTTCCTTATTCATTGTCCAGCTTTCTCAAGGAAAATCATCGTGTGGGTTAATGTACCTCAGTCTCAAAGTGCCAATTTTGCATTTTAACTTTTTTTTTTGGGGGGGGGCATCACTGCTCTCTGGTGGTAGGAGTAGGAGGCCCAGCCCCACTGTTGGAATCGAACCTCCGTCCCAGTGGGCCGCAGTCCCGTGCACAACCACTACGCCACCAGGGCTCAGCCCGCATTTTAATGTTTTAAAGAGATTTTTTGCAACAGATTGGTCTAATGTAATCTGCCGTTCGATTTCTAGATGGCTGCTCATTACTGACTGCATTATTACTCATGATAAATAATGATACACACTAGGTGACCACATAGTCAAAATTCCCCACCTCTCTGGAAGTATTGGAACTCTTCAATCCAAGGTGTGTGTACTAGAAGAGCTAGGCTGGCTAAGTTGGTCACACATTGGACTGGTAACTGAGAGACTGGTGGCTTGAACTCAGCAGTTGCTCATTGGGGGAATGAGGAGGCAGGCTGTTTCCAGAAAGATGCACAGCCTCACAAACACTATGGCGCTGCTCCACCTGTCCTGGAAGGTCACTAAGAGTCAGAACTGAGTCAACAGCATTGGGCTGAGGTGCCTACCAGATGCCAAGTACAGTATGAAAAAAATATATATATATATATCCCACTTGAATGAGACAGAACTAAATAAAACAAGACAAACAAACAGAAATAACACCAGAAAGCCGGATAGTTGGGATGTCTGAACTATGGCAAATGACTGGTGACATTGAGATCTATAGATGTCTAATAAATACAGAAGTGGTCATGATCAAATATATCTTTATTGCCTGCAAGCTGTTACACTGAGAAGAATGTAGTTTGTCGATGGCAGCAAACTTACTACCCCACACCTTGGGATTTCGTAGATGTGAAAGAAGCTATGTTCAGAAGGGAATAAGACACGAGTCCATTGGCAAGACTAGTCTACATTGGCTGTGGCACTCATGGAAGGCCAGAAATACATCTGCAGATCAATTCAGAATACTAAGAACCAAGGCTACAGTTTTACACACACACTACAATGGCAAATTAACTACGAAACAAAGCTTGCACAGACAGTAGGAACTGGAAGGGGCACACCATCGGAACAAGGATACGATCGATACAGGTGGCTGAGTGATTGGAAGTGGGTTCTTCTCATGAGGTTGTTTTATGAGGAATGCAGATCTCATTTTACAAACAGGACAGTACATGGGTGTGACTCAAGGGGTCAAAAAATAATAAAGAAGGAGGATCTAACCCTGTTCATGTTCCAGTAGCAGAGAGAGCTCAAGTTCATGTCAGGTTAAGCCACACAAAGGAGGGTGACCTTACCCAAACAAAAACAACGCCCCCCCCCATATATATATTAAAAAAACAACACCCAAACAAATGAAAAAACTTGGCATTTCCCACTTGGCTTCTGGGTTTCATTTTAAAAACAGAGGTTGAAATACAAGCTTTTACATTTGGTCAAAACAAACGGAATTACGAGGACAAGGGGTAACATCAACGATGTCAAGGTCTTCCTCAACACTGGGGGTGATCATCCTTCTTCTTCTTCATCACTGTCTTTCATCGTAATACCCTGAAGCCCACCTCCTTCCGACACAGAGGCCGTGGCCTCCTCTACAGTCAGTCGTCTGTGCAGAGTATCGTAGGTCTTGCTGTTCAGTGTTCCTTCCAATACACCCTGCAGTCGGAAATCCCGATAGGTTTTCTGGGGAAAGAGAGCATCTCTTTAGATGACATAAATTAACGTATGTCTAGCGATATGTCAAACAGGTATGTTTATGGAGTCAGTTGGCAGGTCATCATGGCATCATTTGTCTCAGTAGTCTATTACTAGATTCAGGTGTCTTGACAATCATTTTGTTGGAACATTTCTAGGGAGAAAGGGACTGATGACCTTTGGAAAGCACTCTGCAAACGCTGAGATTGACTCAGAATATGCTGATCAGGTGACAAACTGGAACCTCTTCTCTGAATATTCCACAGAATTCACCATCTGAATAACCCAAAGCATACATTACAGGCTGATGTGCATTTTGTGTAAGAGAAGCTTAGCTTTTCCATTGAGGAGTCTTTCCTCTATACTGAAAAATTTTATTTTATAAAATAAATTATTTTGGGAGGAGGTGTGTGGGAAGCAAAGGCTCTTGTCTTACTTATTCTCAATCAGAGAAGTTGCCACTCACAGCAATTGTCAATTATAAAATTTTATTTATATGGACTGTTGAGCAACCAAAGGTATTCCAAGGATGGCGATCTGCACCAGAGTCCATGAAACATCTATGAAAAGTGAATCTAGAAACCGCATAGAGATTTGTGATCAAGCTTAGAACAGTCTTGTCGTTAGACCACAAATATATCAAGTGTGCAAAATATTCACCTATAGATCCTGCATCTGAGAAACACAGACTGACTTGGTGAGCCAGATGTTCCTGTTTGGGGGAAATGCCTTTCCTTATATATTGTTCAATTATCAATACATTGTCCAGGACAGATTTCAAGTTCTGGAAGGGTTCTAATGTACCTGCAATTAGAACTTTACTTCCTGATTTTATATCAAGCAGCAATCAGTGAGTGAGCTATAGGGCAGGTGTCCTTACAGATTTCTCTCACTCTCTTTAAACTTAAAAAAAAAGTCATCAAAATCAGGATCTCCTCTGGAGCTGCCACAAAGGCTGCTTATTTACTGTCAGGGGGTCCCTTCTGACTCCTACTGACCAATTAGTGCAGGCTGGAACTGCCTCCTGTGAGTTTCTGAGACTGCCCATCTTTGGGGGGAGTGGCAAGCCTCATCTTTCTCCCACAGAGTAGCAGGTGGTTTTGAACCACTGAACTTGTGGTTAGCAGCCCAACACATCACTATTCACACCATCACGGTTCCTTCAAAGTCTTCTTGGACCTTGCTTTAAAAAAGCCTGCCATAGGGCAATGCCCATTTTTTTCTGTTCTCTGAACAAAAGAAGCAGTCATTTGGTTTGTTTTGGGCGCTGTCAAGTTGATCAGACTCCTGGAGATCGAGTGTGTTACAGAGTGGCACTGCCTGATGGGAGTTGTCATCTTTCCTGAAACAGACCTTCAGGTCTTTCTTGTGCAGAGCTGCTGAGTGAATTCAAACTCCAACCTTTCTCTTAGCAGTGAGGTGTGCTTAACCATTGTGGCACCAGGGCTCTGGAGTCAGGGAATTCCCCTTAAGGGTCAGAGGGCCACTATAGAGAACAGCCATGCTTATCCTTCCCCTTCCTCACATAAGCCATTCTGATGTGAAAACTTCACAAGAAACGTCACTGTCCTAAATCTTCCTTGAAAATCTTACAGGTACTTTTTACTCATTGTGCACCAGGCATGGACCAATGAGTGTGGATGTGTATTGACGGCACAAAGTTGGTTGTCATATAAATCGGGATGGTATCTGGGTCTCCATGGCCATAGAAGAATGGCAACCCAAGCCTTGTGAATGGTAAGCACGCCGTCCTAGGGGAGGCATTTGCCTTGGGCGTAGGTGCCTCCTGGCCATCTCCAGGTCAAGACTAGATGAGTTAGATGAAAAGTCAACCTGTATTGCAGCCTTCACAGGTCTACAGAGGTGCGACTTCAGGCTTCCTACACTCATGGGAAAATGATCATTGTGCACAAAACCACCCAGCACTTGAAGGATGATGATTCCACATATGAATTTTGTTTAAGGTCTGTTTATATTCTAAGAAGAAGTCAGATGATTAGAACATTAAATTATGACATCACTGAGATTTCAACTCTGTAAAACAATCATTTTAAATGGTTCAAAAATAACTTATGACTCGATTAAATAATGCAGCCCAAGCACACTGTGACTGATCTTGGAGACTAGGTTGTACCAGGTAAAACCTGGGCAGTCAAAGCCATATTTATGAAATCCAACTTCACGTTTGTCAGTTATGACTACGATGAAAAAGATATTAAAACCAGCATATGGATTGGCTTAAGGGATGATGGAAGTGGCGTCAAATTTATGAGCTTATGTTTTTTCATGAGACATTCACTAGTGCTTGGTTATTTCCTGTGATAACATGTGGAAAAAGAGTGAACCAATATTTTTTTCGGGGGGGGGGCATCACTGCCTCTGGTGGTTGTGGGGACTCCTGAGAGCCGCTGCTGGATTTGAACCGCCAAGCCCGCGGGCTGCAGTCCTGCACTCAACCACTTAGGCCACCAGGGCTCAGCCCCAATATTTTTAAAATATGGGAACATTTATTCTAAAAATGAGGAGTTTTGACAAGGTACCCTGATAGCACACTGGTTAAACCATGAGCTGCTAACCAACCCAAAGATGTACAGTCTGAAGGCTCCACGGGAGAGAGATGCAGCTGTCTGCTGTGGGGCAGTTCTGCCTGGCCCTATAAGGTTATTATGACTCATACTAGAGAACTAGAGGGTGGCTTTGAGGTTTAAGAGCTTCACAACATATTAAGTAATAACATCAGTTGACTGAACATGTAGTTTTTGATACTTTGAATGCAGCGGATCTTAATTTGAAAACATGGCAGAACCTAAAGGTAACCAGCTAATCCTCCCATTAGTCACAGCTCAGACTGCAACCTTATCACATGTATATATTTAGAAGGTGAGCGCAGCTTATCCTCATTCCCGTTTATGAAAAACAAACTTCACTTGACAGCTCTTCAAATCATATTGGTAGAAACAAGGAAGAAGCAATAGAGAAACCAAGTTCACTGTGAATGCATCACAGTGTGGTTTCAGTTTCTTTGTAAGATAAATAGCACCTGGTCTGAAATGTTCTGGATTAGAGGTATTCTGTCCATTGAAGTGTTTTGTGTAGTTAGAGTATTAAAAGTCACTGGTGGCTATAATTCTACCTGCTACTTATGGATCATCCTGATTGCTATTCTTGTGACATCATAGGTCTAATTCTACATTTCACTAGATTTGCTAGCTTCTAACTTTAGGATGGAACTTTTTTAGGATGGAACTTTACTATTCCTGGGCCTTTCTAACCTGTGATAACTTGTATGTCTATGGATGCACACAAGATTATGCATTCTCACTTGACTGGAGAAACAAAGGGAATTATGGGAACTATTTTAATGTGGAGAGAAGCATTCTTTTGATGATATAATACGGTGCCTGCTTGTCAACTGGTGTTGAGTCATAGTGGCTGTACCGTGCTCCTGGGCTTTCTGAGGCTGTCCATCTTTCCAGAAGGATGAGACATTCTCGCCTTTGTTCAGAGGAGGGCCTGGTGGCTTTTAACTGCTGTTCTTGCCACATGTCACCTACGACACTCCTAGGACTCCGCATTCCCAGGGTATCAGAATCTTCTGGAGGGCTGTGGCTTGGCCTCATCCTTTTAATTAGGTAAGTTTGGGACAGGGACCAATAATGTGCATTTCCTTCATGTTTCTGGGTGATGCTGGTGTTTGACCATGAAGGACACATTTAGAACTGATGTGTTTATGTACATGTGCATACCTACATATACTCCATTTCTTGATAAACATTTATCAAAATGAAAGTGACAATCATCTGTTAAAAAGAACAGACAACATTCCTATTTATCCTGTCCTAGGGTAGAATCTCTCTTGAGAATTGAGTCTATTTAGGGTGAATGTGTGCCCAGTATAATTTATAAATATGAAATATTACTTTGAATAAATATACTGCTTTAAAGCCTTTCCTCACGCAATACAATACAAAGGTATTGCCTTTTCTCTTAAAAGACAAAAGTCAAAATAGCATTGGGTGGGGCAGGGGGCTGCTGATATGGCTTCCAAGTCAGTCATTTGGAATGGTCTCTGATACTCAAATTGATCATATCTCACATGCAAGAAAGTATGCTTGCCAGAAACTCAGTTAAAAAATTCAAATATTAAATAACCAAATCCTTTCTATATGCAAAAATAGTTCAAAAAAGCTCTTGTAAGCATACATGATCCTATCCACGTGAAATAGGTGCATTGTGGAAAGCAGCAACACTTCTATCATTCAGTTACATGGGCTATCTAGATAGATAGATAGATCCTATCTCAAGGTGTGCTTCCTTGCCAGTTAAATGTTTTAAATTCATGAAACACAAAGAAAATTATGGTTATTTAGTATTCTAGCTACAAGGGAGTGAAACAACAGCAAACCAAGGATTGTCAGCCAAGCCTGTGGAGTACAAGGCCTATCTTCACTCCCAGCTGCACCAAATACAATGTACTTGTGTCTCCACAGTGGGCCCCAAGTCTTCGTAGGTTGGTGGGCAAGTCACATCCCAGCACATTTTGTTTACCTTCACAATCTTGATGAGTGTCTTCAGTTGGTAAATATGAAGCTGGAGGTCTAATCTATCAGTCAGCCACACGCAGATGACTTTCATCGAACTGCTGTACCATTGCTGGAGAGAAGGATGGGGGGTAGGAGGGAGGAGAACAAAAAAGGAAAAGAAAAAAACACAGAAAACCACCTCTGCAGTATTCATTTAACAGATTTGGTAATGAGAGGGTAATGAAACACTCAGCAATGACCGCAGATCCGCACTTGAAGTCAATAATGCTATAATTTCCTGTTAACAGAATTTTCTGTTTTGCTGGGAGATTGGCTAAGTTGACCTAGACTGTTCTTTACATGAATTAGCATCACAGGCTTGCAGCTGTAACATATTCATGGGAAACAGTGTTTTTGCACTTTGCAGCCACTGACCTGCTTTGTAATTTCTAGGTAACAATGGGTATTAAATACATGTTAGGGGGCTGAATAGCCTGACAAACAGCAGGACAAAATGGGAGAATTATTTTCAAAGCAGAATTTTCTATTAACCTGCTTGTTGTGTGAAAATGAAAGATGCCTTATGCCACGAGGCATTAGTCAATACACGGGAATAAAAATTTAAAGGCACTATGGCTAAAACAAAACAAAACAACCTCACCCAAGGTCACAAAAGACGAATACCTAATCAGACCTCTACCTACCATTGTTAAGTATTTACCAAAGTGTCATATTTATTTATTTTTTTGTTTTTATGGATGCTTTTTCTTACCAAGATGTTTTAAATGGATCTAGTGATAAAAATTATTGAGATGTTAGGAGGGAATGCTTCAAGCTGTAATTCTTCTGTCTTCTAAGGATTCCAAAAGTGAGGCCATTGGATGAAAAGGGTCCTTTTATTTGGCAGCTATCTGCTTTTGCGTTGTTTGTTCTGATTCTCCTGAAATTTTTCTCTGGTACAACGAATGCTATGCTGGCCACAGTTGAAGAAGGCACTGTGTTGTGATATTCAAAAAGGACAATCTGTCACTGGAGGAAACGGTTCAAGAGATTCAGGGGCTCCGTGCTGGAGCGAGGCTCAGGCTAAAAAATAGCAATCATATTACCTGTTCACCTAACTGTGAGAAAGAACGGGATCTAAAAAGATCTTAGGAAAGGAAATTCCTACTTGAAGGAGAGGCGGTGTTTGTGCCTTGTTTTTATGCATAAACAAAGCGACAATACAGATCACACACATGTGCATGTATGTGCTTAGGCACTCAAAAACAGGAAGGACAAACAGGAAGAACAACAACTACCCCCCACCCCATGTGTTCATCTCTCCATGTTGTCCAAAAGAAAACTTCCAGGAACTAATTCTAGTGATTCAGGTCTGAAATGCTTCCTAGCTTGATTTTATTAACACCGTCCTAATAAACTTTAGTGTAATAAGAGATGGTGTTTTCTGTAGGAAAGAAAAAGAAATTAGTTTCACATTTCATCCCACAATTTTCTACTCATTTATTAGCAGACTGAACGTGCATGCAAAAATGAGATAAACCAGTTGGAAGGGATGACTGATTTACAAAACAGTGCATCCCGAGGCAGATGAGAAATTCAAGCATTTGAAAGGCAGGCTTCTCAAAGACTGCGGTGTTTCAAAATGCCCTGCTCATGGACCTAATTTGGCTACTTTCTGAATCATTACTTAATTCCGCGCGCTTCCGCGCGCGCGCGCCCCCCCCCCCCCCCCCCCCCCCCCCCCCCGCCCCCTGCACATGTTAAAAGCATTGGAACTGATGAGTTTTCTAAAGGGAGACCATACCACTAGGGCCAAATAGCTAGCCGGTGGATCCAGCATTGTGCTGATCATTCAATCACAGACCCCTCACAGGCTCTTTCGTTGGTGACATGACTTAAATTCTGTACTTTCGGCGGTTTCCCTGGCCTAACTCTTGGGTCTTGGGGCCCACTCAGGAGATCAAGATGCCCTGTGTCTCTCCTCTGCTTTCCTTTCCCTTCTCCAAAGTTCCTCCCTACTGCAATAAAGCATCTCCTTACAACAACAACAGCAATAATAAAATTTCTGTACTTCCAAATTTAGAAAAAAATTGCAGTCTCACATTCTTGAGCTCCATTTTACAACAGGTAACCCCCGCCCCTGCCCACAGGGATTTGTGGTCAGGCATGTGGATATTGCCTCTGGGTTATCTGAAAGCTAAAGTGTAAACTTTCCAATGGCAGTCCTTCTGAACAAGGTGATTTTTCTTTTGGGGCCAAGGAAGACAACCCTGTAATGTACAAGCTGTCCCATAACATGCTAGCTATGTCATCTGTTAGATTGTACAGTTATGCTATACACAGACGGTAAAGCATATGATTTTGCTGGAAAGAAGAGTATTTTCAATGGCTCCATATATATAGCTATACATCATTTTTTCCTTAAAATTTCCTTACACGCTTTAAAGGTAATTTAATTTCTTCTCACTGTAACATTTAAATGACACCAGTGATTAACCGATGATAAAGAGGACAACAAACATAACACGGATATTATTAACATGAAAACCCAACACTACCCCCCCCCCCAAACAAACAAAACAGGTAGACAAACCCTGCCAGTGCAGCCTCTTTCTTGAACCTGGTGACACACACACACACACACACACACACACACATCACACAGAAACCTGCCACTTTCCTATTCCGAATGTATCCGATTGCTAGGTGTCTCTTTTAGATGCCCCTTTTTATCAGTCCCAGTTTTCCATCATGAGACGGAAACAAAAACAAATGCAACCCAAGACTGAGTAGCCTCATCGCCCCCGCCCCACCGTAACAAGCGCCACATAAAAAGGGGGAAGGCGCAGTGCATTGGAAATAGTCATTAACGCTCTTTTCATCTTGGAAAAGTGAATTTCATGGGCAGCCTCGCTGACGCTTCACAGTTCCCCGAGGGGAACCGGCGGGCGAACCGGGCGCCGCAGCCGCTGCTCCTCCGTAGGAGTCCCGGGGATGGCAGCGCTGAGGCCGCCGCGCGGTTACATTCCCAGCTTTGCTCCCCTCAGGAATAAAGCGCTAAGGAGCCGCACACAGGCTCCTTCCTTCCCCCCTCTCTCTTTGCCTTGCGCCAGTCCAGCCTCCCGCTTTAGCAACCGCAACAAAATACGTGTTTTTTCCTTTTTGTGGTTCATTCAACTCCTGTAAGGGCATGCATTACTCGGTTCATTTTCGTGAGATATCTCCTTTAAAGCACACATCAAAGAGAAGGAAAGGCTCGGGTTGACTCTGTGAGACCCCTGTATTTATTCACACGTATTGTGCATGACTGCAGACTGGTAAATCATATTAGCAGCCCGTCTCCCCATCAAGCTGCTACTTGCTTTCCAGCCCTGGGAAGGTTCAACAAATCAACAGGAGCGCGGAAAACAGAACATCAGTCTAATCTAGTGTTTAAGGTGAAGTTTTCAAACCCAATCTAAGAGGATCTTTAGAGCAAGCAACAAGCCGAAGGGCTCAGAAGGTGGTATTGACAATGAAAGTGTGTGGAAATATTGAGAAGCGCAGCACTTGTGCATTTTTTAATAACAAGAGGGTCAACAAGGACACAGCTCCCTCCATGCCAGGAGTTGCCACTGACTATGGAAATTGCCACACCACGGCTCTCAACGCATGCAGTTCATCAGCCTTCTTAAACACCCTGAACCCCCTCGGTGGACCTTTAGTCTTGAATTAACAAACCAAAGCAATGAAAGAGGGTGCAGGCTGAATGGCTGGCATTGATCCCCAACTGTGTCAGCACTGCTACAGGCCCTGAAAAACTCTCTCCATTGTCAATAGAAATTGACAAACCTCCTCTCCTAAATTGTGCAGCTGAGCCGGGCGGGCTCCGCGCAGCTGTAAAGGGCTCGGAGCTCGGGGCTGGGGAGTCTTCACAATGGAACAAGCATGAGCTCTTTGTCAGTCCCAGACTGGGCAATTTTCTAACAAGGATTAAAGTTGTTTCTCCGCAGTGCTGCTGAAAAGAGATTTAGCAACATACCGTGCTTTCTTCATGCAAGTTAAAGAGAAGTAGTTAAGGAATTTCAGTCTTCAGCTGATGAGTGGCAATACAAAACAAATATATTAAATATTCACAATTCCCCATCCGACCGAATGTATAACATTTTGAGGATGATTCAATTAAATATAACACTTCTCGCCTGACAACAAGCACTTCACGGTGATTTGGGGAGTTTTATTAAAAGAAGAAGAAGAAGAGAGCCCAGCTGCTGGCCACATGGAATGAGGTCTCAATACGGGCTAATGCACAATGCCCTGAACCCCTCAGCCGCTGATATGCCGAAATCTGGATCCCAGGACCCCATACGGCTGAGATATTGCGGCTGCTGCAAGCAAATGATTTCTGTCAGCATGCCTTTCCCGATGATGGTGGCAGGGCCCAAACAGCACCTTTGCAGGAGAACTAATGGGTGATACGTTTTCTCCCCAAATGGTTAACTTTTTATTCCTATGAACCGGGGCAACTAGTTCGTATGGTGGCATCCTTCTCGACCTCTGGTTAACGCAACGGACGGACAACAGGCAACCAAAACCCAAACAAAAGAATCCAAACCAACCCCAGAGCCAGTTAAAAAGTACATTTTTAGAACCCAAACGGGGAATGGCTACATTTCTCGTGCGCATGTTAACTTCTTTCTTCGTTTATTTCAACAGGAGCCATCAGTTTGACCTCACCAAAACCACCTCGTTTGGCAAATGGGCTCCTATTCATGGTTAAATCGAATTGAAGGAAGGAACCATTTACCATTTTCAAATGCATAAAGTTTGGAGAAGTTGTGGAGACCAAAGTTAATGTGTAGCAGGATAAAATCGCTTTGGCAAGTGACAAGACATTCTGAAGCGTAATGTCCTACCCTTTCACCTGCGTTCATCAACAAGCAAAGAGATACACTTCGTCTTGGATTGTGTTCTTTCGTCACGTGTACATCAATTAGAGATCCCTAAATTCATGGCACTCATTTCACTCGCTTACCACTCCTAATGCAGGATGCGGATTTCATACCGACTAGCAATCGGATTCATTGAACTCAGCTTCCCTTTACTCTAGGCAGGGATCCCACGGAAATGATCACACTTGCATCCAAAAACAGATCTAAAATGCACAAGCATTTTGAAGATTTAAGAGTGCTTTAGCTGCTCTGCGATGGCATTAAGGGATACAGGCAAGCAACCCCTGAAACCAGCATTTTCAGGCTTGCAAATACTGCAAGTGTTCAAACCTGTACCTATCAGCGTTCCCAGCTAGACCCAGAGCCATTTACAGGGGAAAGAGAGACTCTCAAGTGGGCTGGCTGGCTATAGGGTCCACACGCCAGGAAATGTGAATGTAGTAAGAAGCGGGAGGGAGGGCAGGCGGTGCTGGTCTTGGCTCACGATTAACTCTTTGCTGGACTGAGCCCTTGATGTGTTCAAACACCTCAGTTTTCTTATCTGTCAGATGAGGGCTAGATTATGAATCTTGCTTCAAAAGAACAAGATTCTATGCTCTGCAGAAATGCAGTGAGTTTGGCCAGGTACAAATAAGAGTTGTTAATCTTGCAAACTTGAGCTGAAAGGAAAGGTCATTCTTTTTTCTCCCACATGGGTTTTAAATGGCGCATTATTCTTCCAGAGTAAGGAAAAGTCATGGCTGGCATCTAGAACTTTCTAATGTATCATTTTGGTTTTTCAAAATGGATTCCTTTCGTCTCTTGATGGAATAGACACATAATATAGAAATGAAACCATATATTGTCACAAAGAATGAATACATTTACAAAGAGGGTGCCATTTATTCTTATTCCTCTCACTATTGTGCTGAATTCTGTTGATTAAAAAAAATCAGAACATTTCTGATCCTTCATGGGGGTCTCAAGGGGTCAATTAAAATATCACTGGTTTCTTACAACAACCTTGATGAGGTAGGTATTATTTTTACCAAAGTGAAAACTGAGTTCAATATGTAGACCGCAGTTTAGAATCGAAACTTCAGATTAAGTCATGCACTTAATCAAGGGTCTATAAAAAGTGGCAGGTTTTTCCTATTTCCACTTAAAAAACGGCCTGACTTCTTTAGTACATGTGCTGCCAAAGGGAGCACAGCCTGCGCTTCTTATCTTTCAACATTTCTGAGTCAATGAAGGGTGGTGATGTTTTTAAAGAAAACCACCTCTCTCATTCCTGTTAGCTACTGACTCTCATTCCCACAGGGAGGCAACACGGGAGATGTTTATTAATCGTTTCAAAGAAGTCTACCAAATTCTCTTGCAAACGGAAGACATCCACATTTACAAAAACTAGGGATATTTACTCTCCCTTGAGTATTTTCTCTGGAGATGCAAAGCCTTGTTTAGGACAAGCTGTCAAATGGCTGCTTGGCTCTTCATCTTTTACTTGTCTCCCTTCCTGAGAGACGTTTTACAGTTGCTTCAAACCATCATAAGGAGCCCGGGGGGCATAGTGGGTCATGCAATACGCATAAAATCCATGATAACAAACCCACCTGCGGCTCCTTAGAAGGAAGATCAGGCTATCCCATCCTCTAAAGCAGTGATTTTCAACCATCCTAACGCTGAGACCCTTTCACACAGTTCCTCGTGATGTGATGAAACTCCCCCATCCCCACCATAACATTATTTTCACTGCTAACTTCATAACTATAATTTTGCTACTGTTATGAATCAGGTGACTCCGGTGAAAGCACCGCTCGATCCCCAAAGGGGTCACAACCCACAGGTTGAGAACAGCTGCTATCAAGATTTAAAGCTTTAGAGCCTTTTAGAACCAGTTTTCGTCTTTCTTATAAGTTGGAATTGGAGCTGAGTCCCGGTGGCGTAGTGGTTGTGCGCAGGACTGCGGCCCACTGGGACGGAGGTTCAATTCCAGCAGTGGGGCGGGGCCTCCTACTCCCACCGCCGGAGAGCAGTGATGCCCCAAAAACCAAAAAAAAAAAAAAACTAGAAAAAAAAATAAGTTGGAATTGACTCTATAGCAGTGCTTTCCCCGCCCCCCCCAATCTCTTTTCTTTTAACTCCTTAATGCTTAAGAATATTGGAAAGGGGTCAATACAACAAAACAATGCTGAATCCACTGCCACCAAATCGGATTCAATTCCCAGGGACTGTATGACAGAGTCCACATTGTAAGTAAGTTTTAATAGAAGCAAATGGCCTCACCTTTCTCCTGTGGAGTGACAGGGGGTTTGAACTACTGACTTGGGCGCATCAGTCCAACTGGGGATTCATTCACCAGGGCTCCTTAGTTCCTCCATAACCCCAAACCAAACCCAATCCATTCTGACTCATGGAGACCCTACAGGACAGGGTAGACCTGCCCCTGTGGATTTCCAGGGCTGTCTGTCTTTATGGGGGTAGAGCGCATCATCCTTCCCCCTTATGGTTTTGAACTGTTGACCTTGCCATTAGCAGTTCATGGTGTAACCAATATGCTACCAAGGTTCCTCTTGGTTCAACCACAGAGACATGGACTCAATCTATAGACATAATGTTGCTTATTCTTTCTCTAAAGCACAGTCCAGAGAAGCATCTGAGTCATGTCCTTTTCTTCTGTGTTCCACACATTCACATACAGGACCAGTTTTGATTGTTTAACTCTTTAAAGGAGTCTACAAATGACTGCTCCGTAGCACTACGGTGTCAGCTCAAAAAGAGCAAATGTCAACAGTGGGTAAGAGGATTGGTGTACAGTAGGTGCTTAATACATGCTTAAGTCCTGGGGAGAGAAAAACCTTATCTTTGTAGTTCCTTGCTTTTCTTTTGTAAAAAAACAAAATAAAACAAAAACGGGGCTGAGCCCCAGTGGCGTAGTGGTTGTGCGCAGGACTGTGGCCCACTGGGATGGAGGTTCAAGTCCAGCTCCACGGAGCAAAGGCTGGGCCTCCTACTCCCACCACCTGAGGGCAGTGATGAACCCCCCAAACAAAACAAAACAAAGCCACAAAAAAAAAACTTCACCAATTAATGGATTTTCAGATGAATTGAATTCTCTATGTAACAGGATAAGCCTGTGGCTTTCAGGTAAATTCTGATTCATGTGACCCTCCTGCTGAAGTGGTTGGTTGGTGAGTACGAGCTTTCCATTTGCCGCTGAGCACTCTTATCATGGGAAACTGCCCGACTTGTTTTCTTCTCTTTGCGGTTTCATTAACCAAAATTTCTTTTATTCCCCGAATGTCTTGAAAGTTATGTTTAACTAACTAACTTCTCTGCTACACAGAGAACATTAAGATACATTTTCCTTGTCATTCTTAGTCAAGTAGGCAAGTATCTCTTATTCGAGACTTCTCTTGTGCTAAGAACACAAGTGATCCCAACGTGAATATTTCAGATAATCTCTTGGTCCTCCCCCCACCCCCACTTCCCAACTGATAAACAATAAGATACCAAATGGTTTGGCTGAGCTGAGTGGTCAATTCAGGTGTGGCCCTAATGATGTCCCCTCAGACATTTTCATCTGGTCAGATGATTCATTTTGAATACTGCATAAAAAGTTCTTGGTTAGTACATCATGCCAAACCATTAATAAAACCTTACAGACTCATGGATCTGTTATTGGGTGACACGCATTATTTTCTAGATGAATCCTAGGCACGGGAATAAGAAACTACCAGGTCTTTCTGCATCACTTTCCTTGAGATGGAGAACAATCCTTCCAAAATGCATTCTCAAAAATTTTGTAGGGACTGAGGCGCATACTGATTTTGTTTCCTCTGTGACTCAGAGTCTAGCCCATCCCTCGGGTACCATTTTCAGCAAACTGAATATCTGGAAGCTGAAACTCTATAGCCTGAGTTTCTGGGTGTTAGTTCCTCTCTCTGGACTCTGTTCTCAGATTTAATTTCCTCACAGATTCACAGCAGCCCTTCAGACTCAATCCAACTATTAGCTCTGCTATGAAGTCAAGAGAGGGAATTAAGCAATTCTATAGTCTATGCTTCTAGACCTTTGTACTCCAAGCCCACCTCAAATGACTGCTACTGAGTGTCCTGTTTCCTTGCAAACCTATACAGGGTTCCCATGACTGCAACTATTTAAGGAAACAGCCTCGTCTTACTCCTATGAAGTGACTGGTGAGCTTGAACCACCGACCTGGCAGTTAGCAGTTCAGCCTTTCCTTGTATTCCTGTCTATAGGAACATTGTACATTCTCTAGAAGAACCCTGATCAAAAGGGAGAAAATGTAGAACAGGATTTCAAGTGTTCATGGACTCTCTGAACTTTCTGGAGCCAGAGGCTGCACAAATCTCTGAAACGTTTTCTCCAATATCACCTTAAGTCTTTTTTTTTGGGGGGGGGCATCACTGCCCTCTGGTGGTCGTGGGAGCTACCCAGCCTTGCTCCTGGAGAGCCGCTGCTGGATTTGAACTGCCAAGTCTGTGGGCTGCAGTCCCGCACTCAACCACTACGCCACTGGGGCTCCGCCCCAATTCTTAAGTCTTCAATTTAAAAAAATTCCCTAAGTTCTTCTTAAAACCAAACAATAGTGTAGCTTTGCTAGAAAAACATGTCTGCCTTGTGCATCCTGCTCTTTTATAAACTATCTGCATGGGACCGATGTGGTAACGGCAACTCGAAAGACAAGCCAGGAGTGTTGGTGGCAGTGATGTCATGGCAATGAGCGAGGAACAAGGCAGCAAAGAGGGGTAGGAAATGAGGCTCAGCCAAGGATGTAATTAATGACACTGAATTGTACATGCGGAAATGGTTGAATGGGTCTGTTGCTTTGCATAGTCTCACTACCACCCACAACAACCAAATCTTAAAAAAAAATTAAAAGTACTGTGTGACACATGCCTGTTTCAATAAGTCATGCTTCCCCAGTCGTCAGGGACTGAGTCGGGTTTTTATTGATATTCTACATCTTAGTATGTCTGGCACCTAGCACACAGTGCATATTTGTATGTGTTGAAGGATTGAACGCTTCTACAGTCATGACATATACAATACCATGTGCATACATATGTGTAAGACACCTAACTATATTTGTGTATACACACATATGAAGGGGTTTCAGATAGCTTGTGGGAAAATGGGTCAAAGATAATTAACTGCCTTCTATGAACATTTTGAAACCCTCTTATATGGTAGCAGGATGGTTTTTCAATAGAAAGAGCTATAGAACAATATCAGATTCCTGATTGACTTGGATCACATGTTTCACTAAAAGAAAAATCACTTATACAGATGGGAAAATTGTGGTCATCACAGAAGAGTAAGATGCCATCTTGGTGGCATCTTTCCATGTAGCTGGAAAGATCTAATACAGAAATAGCATGTATCTTTGAAGATGGCAGTCTAAAACAGAAGGATAAAGAACAGTAAATGTAGAAATTTTGTACACCTGTAAATATACAACAGCAGGATAACACGACTTGCTTAGAGGTCTGTGTGGTAGGTTGGGGACTGTCTCTGTACAAGCTCTCATCTCTACACCCTCAGGGGATTGGTACCGACTCTGGGGGGCTACCAGGGGCATAGGTGGAGGTTTGGCTGGGGAGTGCTGCCGGTGCCCTCTAAGCCTTAAGCAAAATGCCTTTGGCATCTGATCCTTGTTGGCTTTTAAAGGAAAAGCAGAAAAATATTGCTGCTGTGTCAATGCTAACTTCTCTCTGAGGGAACCTGCGCTCTCCTGGGCCCAGTGTTCGAGCAGAGGACTAGAAGGATGGAGTGGGATGGCGTGTGTTTCACTCCTGAACACAGCCCGAGAGCAGTCACACTAGCTGCAATTCTGGTCAAGTTCCAAATGACCCAGTTGACAAAAATAAAAGGGAGGGAGGTGAAAAAGAAATATATTTTCTGGATAAACACTTATCTCTAATTTAAAAGAGATTTCCATTTTCCACAGGGTTTCTACTTGGAAAAACCATCTGAGTTTTACTTTTCTTTTTATCCTGCAGATTGGAAAGAAAGGGGACTTCTTGTCTTTCGTGGAAAGCCACAAATTCCTCAAAAAGATCTCAGCAAGCATGCCACCAGAATGTGAGCTCCCTTAGCACATGGGCGAGCTCTTGTCTCACACGATAGTTCCGTGCTCTTCATGCAGCGTGCGGCTTTTAGGACATGCCAAGTGCTGGTTGTATGAATATGTGATTAAAAGAAGGAGTGTCCATTTCCTACTTGGGTCATGAGTCCCACTGAGTCGTGGAAATGGAGTGCTCAAATGCTGATGGAGGGAGTCCTGGCGGCGTCGTGGTGGCAGATGGGGCTGCGGTCTCACTTGTAGGTCAGCAGTTTGAAACCACCAGCTGCTCCACAGGAAGAGAGTTGGGACTGTCTACTCCTCTGGACAGTTCCCGTCTCAGACACTCACAGGACGGGTGCCACCTGGTCCTCCAGGGTTGCTACGAGTTGGCATTGACTTGATGGCAGTGAATTAACAACAACAACAACAACAGCAACACTATAAGGGACAAATCCAAAGCCTACTCTCTTAACCCCAACAGCTGCCCCTACTCTTCGCACACAGTAATTGAGTCGTGTGCTTTTTTTTTTTTTTTCCAAAATGCCAGTCCAGTGAAGAGTCTGCACCGAGAAGCACCCATTGTTTGCATACCAGGCAAGCAACAAACTCGAGGAAAGAGCAGCACCCACGGGGAAGGCATGGGCACAGGCTTCTGAAGGTGTGGAGAGCCAGCAGTCTGAGAGAAGGGGGCATGCGGGCACATCAGCCCGAAGACGACTGGAAAGAATCTTGTTCCGCCACATTCGTACACCCTCTCTGACTCCTGACTCTAAACTCGAAGCATGACGAAGAACACTTTGAGAACTTTCAAAGGACAGTCACAGAGATGATTAAAGGGCTACCAAGGGGGCCTACGAAGAGAAGTTCAACAAATAAGGATTACTTATCCTGCAGTAGACAGGCATGACAGGCGCCTTAATAACAGTCTTCATATACAGGAAGGATTATTCCCTGGAGGATGCGGAGGACCTGGTTCTTTTTTGTTCTCCTTGAGGGAGAAGGAGGAAGTGGATTTGAAAAGCAGCATGAAGAATTGTGGGGAGGTTGGGGTAGGACATTGCGTGCTTTCAAACAAAGCATTTTGCCTGGGTGAAGACGGGTGTGTGTCTGCCTCTTGCCCGGGGCTGGCCTGAGATGGGGCCGGTTTAGGTGTTGGCATGTGTCTTGGAAAAGAGTGCTCTCCCATCCTCTCCTCACACTGCGGTCAGTAGGTACGTCCATTGCAAGGCTTTGCCATAACAGCTGCCTTTTTACCGATTTCTTTCCGTAAAACATCTGAACTGAGAAGCGGCTGCCTGGCTGCCACTGCTGACTTCATTTCTGAGTGGTGCCGCCAGGAAGGCTCCTAGAGGGGGAGGCTGCAGGGAGCAGACCTGGCACCCCAAGCCATTGTGGAAAGCACAGCTTCAATGCTAAGGTGTACATGCCATTTGTTGTTGGGACCAGGGCTGAAGAGGAGGAAGAAGGGGAGGGGAGGAGGAGGAGGAAGAAGAGGAGGAGTCCCGCGGAATCACCACTGTCACTTCTGTGAAAACACAGCACTGGTCAACCACTCCCTCGCTCCACTTGTCAGAGAGGCTGGCCTCCCAGGAAGCCAATCTTTTCTGGGCTTTCCCATTAATAAGTCATCGGCGACCAGGGACAGTGCAGGCATGCCTTGGAGCATGCTCACCAGGCAGACAGCTCAGGCGTGAAGGAGACAGAATTTCCTGACCATCGTAAAGGTGGACAGCAGTCTGGAATCAATAGGCAATAAATTCCCCAAATGCTCAACGTGTGGAATCATTACCGAGGTCTTTGACATGGCACTCAGGAGCCTGGGAGAGGGCTCTAGCTTCTTAAGTCAAAGTCACTGTTGCTGCCTTAGGGATGAGTGACCTACAAGCGTGCAATTGAGCACTGGGTGTTTGGCAAACCGTCTCACTTTCAATGAAAGTTTTGCCACCCTCCACTCATCAAAGACAACTTTGCCAGTGCTGGGAGAGCTTGGGTGAACCTACAATCTGCTCCCCATTCACTCCCCAATTTAAGCAGAGAAATCTCGGATCAGTCTGCATGTGGGATTCCCCCACTGTCCCCCACCCCCCTTCTTTCTTTCTTTCTTTTTTTAACATTCGGAGCACAATGAAAGGTGAGTTAGGCGCTGGTGGGAATCTAAAGAGCATCCGTGAATCTGAGCACTGCTCAGCTTTTGAATTGCTTTTCTCCTTCTCAGTTCTTTTAAATGGCTTTCTGTGGCAGGGACATTTTTCTTAATTAGTCACAGCTAATTAGTGTTCTGGCATAGACAAGTAATCAGAAATGTCAGAGCTGCAAGGCTACCTCTCCCTAATCCTTTGATAATAATTTAGCCTCCTGGGAGGGCCCCAAGCTGCGGTAAGTCGTGACTGACAATAAGGCAAAATTAGGTGGGCAGGAGACCATTAGGATGGAGAAATAAAAAGCACTACCGAGGCCTGCTGAGCACCATCAGGCAACTAACTGCACCGCCAGATGAGGTGCCTGTTTAAGCCTGTATTGTTAATTAGCTGATTCTACAGACCTGCCCCATATGTCCAGGTGCCTCATGCAAAGATGTGTCTTTCTGGGCATGGGCCAAATGACAATTGTGCTCCGTGATCACATTTCAAGAATCTAAGCAAGAAGCCCCCTACACATTTCTTGCCGATCCTTTTGAATTATCAAAGAAAAAAGAAGATCAACAAGCTCCCGTACCGCACCTCTCCTGGTGGAGCCTCTTTGAGGCAATTAGGCACGCCGATCTCATGTTTCTTTGGGTTTAATTCACCCGCAGCTTAGATTCAGATGGGGGCCCTTGGTCTCCCCGCACCGCGTCTCGACTTGCCACAGCTATTTTGGCATATCCCATGCATCAAAAGTGTAAACGCTTACACTTACAAATAATAACCGAACATTAAAATAAGGATTATTAACGAAAAATGAACCAGACAGCTGTCATTTGAGAGCAGAGGTTTTAAAGAGAAACATTAAACTTGGAGGAGGGTGGGGGCCGGATAAAGAGCCAAGAGTCAGCTTTGTATTGCCGTTACGGAGACAGAGAGAACAATATAGAGGCCAGGCTGGCCCATGCCGCTTAAAAGCAGTCAAACCACCTCCATGGGCGTGCGCGCCCCTTTTGCCACCCTGTGGATAAAAGGGAAATGCTTTCTCTGCACAATGGAAAACGAAAAAAAAAATAGGTTAACATCTGGAAAACAACGTGCTAAAGGATCTAAATAACACGGTGTTAAAGCCCAAGAGATGAAGGAGGTGTGCTCCTTTGGCAGACATCCAAAGATTAGTCACATTAAAAAAAAAAAAAAAAAGCAAAACCCTCCTTTTAGTTCAAAAGGAGCCCTGGTAGTGCAGTGGTAACCTGTGGGTCTGTTAACTGCAAGGTCAGTGGTTTGAAACCACTACAGGCTTTGCTGGGGGAAAAGGAAGTGTTCTACTTCCCTCCAGATTTGGAGCCTCTGAAATCCACCAGGGCAGTTCTCTGTCTTATGGGGGCCCCTGGAATTGGATTTGACTCGATGGTGGTTGTTGGGGTTGTAGACCCTTTGTACAAAATGAGGCACCAGGATGCATAAAGTGACTGCATGCGTCATCAGGGAATTTAAAACAGCAACTCTGTCGATGGGAGAGAGACAAGGCCTTCGACTCCTGTGGAATGTTCCAGTCTTGGAAACCCACAAGAGTTCTGCCTTGGCCTACAGGGTTGATACCAGTTGGAATTGACTTGATGGTAATGAGGGTTTTTTTTTTTGGGGGGGGGGTCCTGTTTTACTGACAGAAGAGAAGAACGATGCTTATGACATTGGGGTGACATTAACATTTAATTTTAACAAGAAAATTACAGTTGGGCAGGATGGGCTCCCAGGGACTGCTTGACACATGGGTACTTTTGTTGTTGTTATTGTTTTTTTTATTTTTTTATTTTTTATTAGGCATCGCTGCCCTCTGGTAGGAGTGGGAGGCCCAGCTTTACTGCTACAGGATTTGAAACTGCCATGCCAGTTGGCCGCAGTGCCACACTCAACGCCTATGCTACCGGGGCTCAGCAACACATGAGTACTTTTTTTTTCTTTTTTTTTTTAGGCATCACTGCTCTCCGGGGGTGGGAGTAGGAGGCCCAGCCCCACTGCTGGAATTGAACCTCCGTCCCAGTGGGCCACAGTCCCGTGCACAACCACTACGCCACCGGGGCTCAGCCCCACATGAGTACTTTTTATATGGAAACAAAACCAAAAGAAAATATAGAAATTACTCTGTAATGGGAATCCACAATATTATGTTGTCTCTATAATACTGGCTCAGTTAGTTGAAAGCAGAAGGATCAATGAGAAGTGGGAAATTGACATTAAAAACATTGTGAGTGATATAAGAGAGAGGATGTCCATAATATCGAATGACCGGAAGACCAGATGGGCCAGAAATATAAGAAAGCAAGCGGAGTCTGCTTCCATCTGAATGGGTTCTAACCCACATCTTAATAAAGAAGGCTGGGGAACACACACAGAAAGTTATTGTGATTGTTAAGTGTTGTGTCAATTTGGCCTGGACAAGACCTCTGTGGTTTGGCAGTGAGCCCTCCCCCACCATGAAGTCACAGTCTGATGACGTCTCCTTGAGGGAGTGACTTACTTGGCTATCCATCAAAGAGATGCTGCAGGGCAGGGGAGAGCTGATGCTGCTTCCTTCCTGCCTGCCTCTGGCAGGGATCCAGCATGTGGGATCTTGGACCGGCCCCTGAAGCCTGTGATTCTGCCTGATGACTCTGGGAGTTGTCCTTGGCCTGCCATAGTATCTGATCTACAGATCCCTTTCTCTATTCACCAGCCTCTAATCTCCTGGTATCCTATGCCCTGGCAGGTACAGAGTCAGGAAAAACCTTCAGCACAGTATCTGACAGTCAAACGGCTCTTAATCATGTCTAGAAGGGTGTTAGCTGTGCACCTTGGTATAAATCTCCCTTTACACACACATACATACACACACACACATACATACACACACAAAAGTTGTAGAACTTTTGTACAAAATTAGGTACATATATAGCACTAATTTTTTGGGGGGTGGGCATCACTGCCCTCTGGTAGTCGTGGGAGCTACCCAGCGCTGCTCCTGAGAGCCGCTGCTGGATTTGAATCGCCAAGTCTGCAAGCTGCAGTCCTGCACTCAACCACTTACGCCACCGGCGCTCAGCCCTATAGCCTTAATTTTTATCTCAAAACACCCACATTTATATGTATATATCTACCACTAATTTTGCATCTCTAGAAAACCTTGCCTCACATACTTATGCGGACATCTTATGTGGTAGAGAGTCAGGGGAAAGAGGAAGGCCCTCAGAGATAGCTCGATACCACGACTGCAATGATGGGTTAAAGCACAGGTACAATTGGGAGGACGGCACAGGTCTGGGCAGTGTTTCGATCTATTGTGCACTAGGTCGCTATGGGTCAAAACTGAGACCGTAGCTATTTATGGGCACAGAAAGCCTCACCGTTCTTTGTCAGGTAGCGGGGTTTGAGTGGCTGATCATGCAGCTCAACACCCCAACACATAAACCACTAGACCATTAAAGCTCATTGGGGGTGTTGACACTTGCAAATAATTATGATATTATTACATTACTTTCAAATGAGAAATTATATGTCAGAGGAAGGGTGTTTTCAAAACAGAGGAAGGGGTGGTGGGGGCGGAGAAAGGTCAGAACACTCTAGTAGGATTTCAGGATTCTATTTTTCTATAAGGGCCTCCGTATGTCAACTATAGAGAAAGAGTGGCTTTTGATATAACATTCTACTTCTCAAGCAAACGGCTTTTCCTCAAAAGGTGAGTAGCTTGCAAAACTGCCCATCTATAAGTGGGAACTCATAGCAGAGTGCTGGAGGGGCTGTGGGTCTGAATTGACTCGATGGATGCAGGTTGGTTTTTCCCTTGGAAACTCAGGGGTGGGGGGGGCAGTTCTATCTAACCTGTCCTTCAAGGTTCCTAGGAGGCAACACTGATGCAATATGGCAATCTGTTTGGGGTTTTGCTTCCGGTAGAACTGGAGCCCTCCTGGCACTGTGCCTTAGGTACTGGGCTGTGAATCACAAAGTCTGTGTTTCAAACTTTGCTGCTCCTTGGGAGAAAAGTCAGACTGGCTGCTCCCATAATGAGCTATACTCAGAAGCCCTAGAGTGCATCGGGGGTCGAAGACTAAGAGTTCATTTGTTGGCAGTGAGTTGTTTTCATTGTATTATTATTATTGGCTTAGAGAAGAGCTGCAGGTTAATCTTCCTAGGTCATGTGTTTTCCTCTAATGACATTTGGAAACTGTTCCCCAATGAGCGGGATTAACCCTACCACCAGGCAAGCCTTAGTCATTTGATTTTATAAATTTTGCATTAAAGATGACCAAACTCACTGTCATGAAGTCAATCTCTATTCAATGGCTCCCCTGGGTTTCCAAGACGGTGACTGAGCAGAAAGCCTCCTGTTTGTCCTGAGGGTCAGGGGGTGGTTTCAAACTGCTGACCTTGCAGTGCAACATGCACCAGGGCTCCTCAAAGCACGCACAAGGTGAGAACAATGTTCTAGCAGATGCACTTTTCCAAGTTTTGATTCCAAATGTTCTTGGGAAAGAAACAGCTCAAGCCAGTGCCTCTTTAAATAAATCAAGAATAGTGGTGTTGCTTTTCTAAACGATGGATAAACTCTCGCATCAAGAAGTGTTGGGATCGGCACGGAATATGAAACAGAAACATTTTAAGCATCCGCCACACCATCCTTTTCTTATCTGGGAGTCCAGAGGCAATGGGCCCGGTGGTTGTATTTCGAGACGTAGCTTCACTTGAAGGAGCTCTAGGGGAATGGCAGGTTTCACGTCTGTCTGGGAATGACAAGGTCAGTGGGGGAGGAAAGGTGAGGCTGTTCGCTCTGTGTGGATCTACAACTTTGGAAACTCTAGGTAGAGTGGAATCCATTTGATTGCTGGGGGTAGTCCCTTGTAAAATGGCCATTTATCTTCATTTTCTCTTAGCATCTACTGAGCCCAGTCATATATTTTCGATTGATTTGACTTAAAATATTTCATTTGGAGTTTCTTTACTGGGGAGATGGGGAAGAGGTAGATGAAAGGGAGGGAGGGAGGGAAGGAAGAAAGGAGAGAGGGGGGAGAGAGAGATAGATCAAGGTCTTGTGAAAAGTCTTGAGAAATTAATCCCTTTTAAAATACTGTTTGGATGAATATAACTGATTAACTATTATTTAAAGAATTACTTTTAATTTTACCAGACATCATAACAGTATTAAAATTAAAAAAAAACACACACAGGAATTGAACTGAAACTCAACAATTAAACGTTCAATCAGCTTATAACACAAGAGAAGGTTTAATCTGCATGATTTACCAATTAAGTTCTGCACCCTGATGTGCCAGCGGCAACATGAGAGCTCAGACAGGCTTGCTTTCAAGGACTGGCGATGGGCAGGGCTCAGTCAATGCAGAAATTGTTCCTTTGAGAGGTGGGCAGTGTTAGTGTCTCAGCCAGAAAGTAAGCCCTGTCCTGGCCAGCCCCCAGGAGCCTTGGCATCGTAATATTCCCTGACATCAGGAAGTGACCCACAGGCTGTGCCTACAAGCCTTCCTGGCCACGGTCACTGGATCTGAGACCCCACTGCTTACCAGCCCTGAGATCCCGACCGACTTCTCTCGTGAAACAGAGGCATCTGTGGGTAGCAGTGCCTCCTACTTTGTGGTCTGACTCTGGAAAGGAGGCTTGGCAACTTGTCTGATTAGCATGACAACTGACACCCTGAGTTGAGGGGCTTCCAATTCAGGGTCATGCTCAGCATGGTGTGTGTGTGTGTGGGTGTATGTAACTAACTGCCTGTAGAGTTTTTCAAGCAGTGACACTTGGCGTCACCTCTCCACGCCTTTCCCCTGAGGTGTCTCTGGGTCTCTGAGTGGCCAGTGTCTCAGTGGGGTCCAGGGCTTAGCTGTTTTTTTTTTTTTGGGGGGGGGGCATCATTGCTCTCCGGTGGTGGGAGTAGGAGGCCCAGCCCCACTGCTGGAATTGAACTTCCGTCCCAGTGGGCCGCAGTCCCGCGCACAACCACTACGCCACCGGGGCTCAGTCCGCTTAGCTGTTTTTGCCACCAGGGAACTCTTGCTAGGCATGAAAAATAGAGCACAAGAATGAGGGACTCTTCATCGTATTTCTTTTTAAAAAATTTTTTATTTTAGGCATCACTGCCCTCAGGTGGTGGGAGTAGGAGGCCTAGCCTTTGTTCCTGGGAGCCGGAATTGAACCTCCATCCCAGTGGGCCGCAGTCCCGCGCACAACCAATACGCCACCGAGGCTCAGCCCCATCGTATTTCTTTTATGGGTGTCAAACACATTAGAGACAGGAAAGGGTACAGAAAGAAGGCTTTCTTGCAAGATAAAGACACTGTGGTAAGAGATGTCCTTCCCAAAGCAGAAACACCTGCTTTAGGGGAATCTCCTTTAGATTATTTTCCCAAAGAAGCTTTGCTTTCCTTCTTTTTTTGTTTTTAAGGAGAAGAGTGAATATCATCTGCGAGTGACAAGCTGTAGTGTGTATCCGTGACCTTGTGAGAGGTGAGGAGCCTTGGTTTAGAATGTCCTGTGGTCACTGGAAACACACAGCACAGCAAGGTACAGGAACACCAAACACTTTCTCAGACTCTGGCTTTGAACCTACAGTGATGGGGACACTAGTTAATGCTAGTTAATGCTCTTACATGGAATCCCAAGTCAGTGTTACTGTCTGTGAACTTGCCCCTGCTTCCCTGGGGAGGGTACCCTGCTTTAACAGGGCCAACATACACGCTTCAGAGCTGTGCGATGCATGACGCAATCAAACCAATAATTTCTGTCACCATGGCACAAGGTAAAAGGAAAAGAATAACTGATGTTCAACCTGGAAGGGATTTCAGAAACCATCTGGAGTTCTGGACCAGTTTCTTCAGTTTCAATAACTAAACTGAGATGTCAATAGTTCTCATGTCTTGAAGCGCACTCTGCATTCAGCATTTACCTCATAAAAGTGTTGCCTTGGTTTAAAAGTCCTGTCAGAGATCCCAAAGCAAGTTACCATCACTGTCCAAGCTGACCTGCCTTGACCTTCACAGGCCTAGCAGACCCCTTTGGAAGCTACTGTGTTAATCGGATGTTTGTTTCTGAATGCACTCTAATGAGACAAGTGCACGACAGAGCGGATTTTTCTGTAGCCACCCATTGAGCTCAGAGACAGGCTTACACACACTGGGTTCAGAACCAACCTGTGCATGCATGAAGGGGAACCCTTGCAGGGATACTTGTGGACTTACATGCTTATCTTTTCTGAATGGGAGCTTCCTTAGCTTACAACAAATGATCAAAGAGAAAGGAGAGCATCTGGCCCAGGAAGCTGGAAATGGTTTACACAGCACAGTTCTGGCACTTGGAGGTACCCGTGGAATAGCAATGTTGGAGCCTGCAGCTATTATTAATGACTCCTTTAAAAGATTAGCCATATGCCTGGCTTACACCAAGTCGAAGCCCTTGCACCGTAAACTGCGAGGTTTTGATATCCTTTCTGACACTGTTTTTAAGTTACTTGTTTACAGTTCATAATACCTCTTAGGGCAAAGTGTCTCCCAATCTTAAACACTTGTGGAGTGAGGTGCAATGTTCTGATATTTTTCCTCATATTATTAGTAGTAGTATTATTTTCAAAGGGTAGTATGAGCCTTAGTCCAATATTTGGTAGAAAATCTAGGATCCCCCTTTGTACGACCTTTCTGAGAGTGGAGATTTTAGTCCTTTTCTCCTTTTAATGTCTGTCCAGCTTTCTTATTCTGTGGAGTGTTTCAAACTCTGAAATTCACAGGGGATAGTTCCACCCTCTACTCCAGGGTCACTAAGAGATGTCATCGAATGGATGGCAGTGAGTTTTGAGTCTGAGTTAATAAACGTACCCAGGAAGGTTGGAACTTGCAGTCTAAGAATCTCAGGAACAGGGACGGGCACATGGCTGTTGGGATGGACTGATAATGCTGGGGACTAATATTCTTGTCCCCCTAGTTTATTCTTGTAGCACCAGGCACAGATGGAGGGCAATTTTTGTGTGTGTGTGTGTATCCTAAGTCAGTTCGTGGTAGTTACATACTCTTGTGTCTACAAGGATATTAAGAATAAATGGGGTGGCATCTAGCCCTTTATTCAGGCCATAGCCTGATGCCTCCTTGTGGGTGTGACCTTCTCGTGAGGATTCTGGAAACTTCCTCTATTCCTCCCTGGAGGCAGGGCATACTCTCTCCCTGCTTCACATATCTGTTGACAAGATGGAGTCACGTCGATGGCAGCCAGAGCCCTGTAGATGTGTCTACCATCACTGGATCCACAAGATTTTTCACCACTGGCCTGTGAGCTTACTGCCTTTGGCATCACTGTGAGTGACTATGTGAGTCTGAAGAGGAATTAATGGACTAGTATCGGACTTGGGCCTAAAATCAGACTTGTGAGCTTGATTTCAACTAGGCTGGGATGTCTTCTTAATATACAATTACTCTTTGATATAATGCTCTCTCTTACACATGAGTCTCTAGATTTGTTTCCCTAGTCAACCTGGAATAACACACTATTTAAACACACTATTTAAACTAAATTTTCGATTATTTAATCACAAAAACCAATTAAGATAGTTCATTGACCAAAATGTTTCAGAGGCAACAACCACCACAAAGGGAGAGAGAGGCTACCAGCTTTTTCAGAGCCTCATTTTCTCAAAAGGGGGTGCAATATGTGGAATGGAGTACCTACATGGTGTCAATGGGAAGATTGGTGGTTTGAATCTACTCAGAGGTGTCTTGAATGAGTAGCTCGGTGATCTACTTCTGCAAGATTGGCCACTGTCGTCAGCTGACAAGACAATGGCACCACTTGTCTGCTAGTGTGTCATACTGTGGTTGCTAATATGCTGCCACTACAATGCTGGAAGGTATGCCAACGGTAATCCAAATACCAGCAGGGTCAACCATACTGAGCAGCTTTCAGCGGAGCTTTTAGACTAACAGACTGCACCCAAATCGCTTATGGATAGCATTGTCAGAGACTGAAAAACCTAATGACTATCAATAGAAGGTTGTGTAACGAGATCGCTCCTTAGAAACAGGGATGGGAAGACTTCCCCTCATGTATTCTGGACATATCAGTAGCATGGGCATCATGCTTGCTAATGCAGAACATGAACGAAAAAGGGGAAGATTTTCAAGGAGCCACTCTCCGTGGCTGCAACAATGAGCTCAAGCACACAAACGATTGTGAGGATGGCGTGGGAGAGGGCAGAGTGTACTTCTGTCATTCACAGGGTCACAATGAGTTAGAACTGATTTGATGGCACCTAACAGCCCAGCAACAGCATCGATGTTCTACATCTAACTCTGAGAAGTTGAGACGGGGGATCTTCAAGGCTTGTGAGTAGCTAAAGTCAAAGAAAATCAACAACATAGGAAGATAGTTAGTTCAAAGTATTCCTGAACTTCCTGAGCCTCGCCTTCATGACCCTAAGACCAGAAGAACTACATCAGTGGTGCTTGGTTACCCTGCTGACTGCTCTGAAAGAAATCCCAAAAGCAGGCCCAGGATAGAGTGGGAGGAAGATGTGGAACAAAACTCAAAATCATAAGAAAAGATGAGCCTTCCTAGTCGGATAGAGACTGGTGGAACCCTGGCGACTATGACCCCTAGCTGTTCTGTAAGGCTGGAACAGAACTCACCCTCATGTCTCAACTTTCAGTTGAAAGAGAGGTGACCATCACCTCCACCAGGGAGATGTGCCTTCCTTAGAACCACAGGAGATCAGAAGAGCACCATTTGCCCATGGAGTAAGCTCAGACTGCTGGAAGGGATAGGAAAGAAAGGTGACTAGAAACAGTAAAGGCAGGGAGGCAGTGGGAAGAGTGCTCTTACCTTGGGGATTGCAATAAAGGTCACAAAACAAAATGTGTATGAATCCTTGAATGGGAAACCAATCTGCTCTGCCAATGTCCACAAAATCACCATAAAAAAAAAAGGCATTGAAAGCCCAGTGGAACACAGCTGTTCTCCCAAACACGTGGGATTGTCACGAGTCAGAACTGGCCTGTCGACAACTGGCTTGCTATGTGCTGTTGCTAAAATGAAGTGAATTTCAGGGCTGAGCCCTGGTGGTGCAGTGGTTAAGTGCGGTACTGCAGCCCACTGGATTGGCGGTTCAAATCCAGCAGCAGCTCTCCAGGAGCAAGGCTGGGTCTCTCACTCCCACCAGAGGGCAATGATGGCCCCCTCCCCCCAAAAAATGAAGTGAATTTGATCTGAGTCAAAAACCTATATAAATCTAAAGCAGACAGTCCTCAACCTGTGGGTTGCAACCCCTTTGGGGGGTCGAACGACCCTTTCACAGGGGTCGCCCGATTTATAACAGTAGCAAAACTATAGTTAGGAAGTCGCAACGAAAATAATTTTAGGGTTGGGGGTGGGTCACCACAACATGAGGGTCACTACAGTTTGAAAGGGTGGCGGCATCAGGAAAGTTGAGAACCACTGGTCTAAAGGCATTAAGTCCTCCTACTGCATGGCTAGACACCGAAGCCCCTTATCTGGTTTGCTCAGAGCCACTAAGTATTAACTCATTGTGTTCTGCAACAGGCAGTACTCTAATTGGCACAGCAAAAGTTTACCATGAAGTCTGAATAAAACTGTTGTCTTCCATCCTTTATGTATAATAGGCTAAGGTTGCTAACAGTATTTATCGGGTCATTTTTTCCAACCGTTTCTCAGCACCTAACAACATTATTTTAAGCTCCAGCCAAGTGAATTTCCAATAATTATATAATGTTTCTCGATAATGATCTGCTTCTTAAGATACACATTCTACTTTACCTTTCAACACATTCTTGATAACCTCTCATTTACTTACTGTAATTGAGGCAAATTCAGTCTTGGCTAATTAGGGGCTCTTAGTAGCCCCTTCATACATGTTACTCTTGATGACATATCAATCGAATTAGGGTCAATTTCTTACTTTTAATTATAGTCACAAAAATGTGCAACTTAAGAAGTCCAGTGTTCTGGTGTGACTCTACCAAGTGACCAAGACTCCATGACAAAACCTGGAAGGGTGCTTGTCTGGGGTTTCTGTGAGACGCAACCCTACAGCCAGGTCTGACAGACACACGGGCACTGAAAGCAACACATTGGTAATTAGGACCAGCCCATCATTTTAACTGGTGCCTCCTTGGATTTACATCACAAAGCTCTGTTTGCTCTTGTGCCACTTACAGAAGTCTTCAGTCCAAAAGTTTGGGTGGGGAAGGAAGGGGCATCGGAGTGGAGGGATATTTGGAAGGAGAATAAATCTTGCTTTGGTGCACGATGGCTAGGCTTCGCAGGGCACCGAGACAAACAACTGAAGCTGGTAAGAGCATACTCCGAGTCTACCCACAGCTGTCTACTTCGAAAATGGCTCTTTATTTTTCCTCCACAAAGTGTGTGATTTACTCGCCGAGAAACACGAGAAGAACATCCACTAAACTTTCCCTTTCTGCTCAACATGTTCAAAAATCAACACATAAGCAAAAAAAGGAAGTAAATGAGAACTTGGAAGTGAAACATATGCTCGTAAATTCAGAGCACTTCCAAACGGAAGCAGAAGTTGCTAATACGGTTTCTGTATTTTGTACAAGAGCCAGCTGGGTGGATGATAATTTTCCTACCCCTGCAGGGCATCAAAGCTTTTAGGAAATCATTCTTTTCACACATATTAACACTTAGCTTATTAAAACAGATGATACTTTTATTGTAAAGCATCCCGGCTAGAGGCTGGAAACATCAAGCAGGAAAGGGAGGATTGATTTTGGCCATCCAATCTGACATGCCGTGATCACTGCCACGGGCAGGCCATGGCAGGGATGATGTTGCGGGACCTCCAGAAACTGCCACAGCTGAAGTGTCACCGCGAAGCCCGTGAATTGCTGTTATGAAAACATTTGCAGTAACTTGCATAATTAAATGAAACTGCCAGGAATGCGTTTCTAAAAAACGCAGGGAAGATGTACACAAATAAACACACTCCAAAGAGACAAATATTTCGTTCCAGAGGCAGCATTGTGCTGAATTATGCAAAGTTGTCACCGGCAAAGTGCCATTAACTTTGAATGGACTGTTAAGCTACTGTAAGTGGGTGAGAGCATTGTCATTTAAATGGACTGCTCGCTTAGTCTCTTCTACAGACACTCAAAAAGGAAACTTGAAGATGGTGGCCTCTGCAAACCATGATCCTCCATTTCTATGGTGCTCTCAGGCCTGAGTCAGTGCCTCCCTGTGGGGAGCATTCCCCACTATCCACAGTCTATTTGTGAGCACCTATCATCCCTGTAAGTCAAGGGAAAGCGCTCCAGTACAGGAGAGTGGCAGAGATTTGGCTGTGCTGATTCTTGCCTCTTTGTTTAACTGAAGACAATGACATTGACTTACAGAAACAAACAACACAATAAAACAGATATTCTGCGTAAGGAATGAGTCCACTACAGTCAGATTCTGTGTGCAAACTTCTGTCAAGGTAAGCAGCATAGCGCTGTGCACAGTGGTACACTGATGAGTATCTTGTGTCTTGGGAGGTTTTTGAACTGCTCATTCTCAACAGCGACAGTTTGCACGGAGAAAAGGAAGCCAATGAAACTTCCTTCAATGGCCAAAGACATAGAAAACTTAACAACTCTATTAGTTGTGTAGAAAAAAAGTAAAGACCAAAACATAAAAGGCAAAGCAAAAGAGTCTTCTTTGCAAACATATCATAAATGTGCAACTTTCCCCTTGGAGGTGTATGCATGTGGCTGGCATGCCAAGGGAGGGTTACTTACATCAAACAACTTCTCTATATACATTTCCTCATTGACTTTCTCTCGAAGAATATCTTGGTTTTGCCGAACAAACATAATGTATGTGTCTGCTAAGTCCATCCCGGGTTTCTGTTGAGAGAGAAATTGGGGAAAGAGTAAGACAACATCGACCAAGATTTTATTTATCTATTTTTACAGCAGCTTTATTGACTGACCAAGATTTTGGAGATGTTCTTGTATTCCAACTCTGGCAAATCCCTCACTGTATCATTTTCAAACTGTCATGTAAAATCTGCTCAAGACCAAATCTATCTGTATTATGGGTCAGTGTTATTCAAATGACTAGAAATAAGAAATAGGGAGGTTGGTGTTTTTTCTCTTAATCCCAGAAGGTCAATCTGCCAAGCAGTATAAGCAGACACTTAAAAAAAAACCCCACAAACATATCTCTACGTGTGGGGGCAGGGCAAAATATTGGGGAAGTCTGATGAGTAGTTTAGGTTGTTGAATACAAATTTCCAAATTACAATACATTGTCTGATAATGCCAGAGGATGCGTCTCTAAGGTCAGAAGGCGATCAACATATGACAAAGGAAGAGCTGTCTCCTCCAATGGGAGGGAGATGACATTCGTGATGTTCAGCTCCTTCAATTTGCTGAGAAGGCGCATTCAAAATGAGGAAACACATACAAAAGGAAAACCCCCTCTGAAACAGATTGATACAGTGCTTTTTAAAAAGTTAACATAATAGAACACAAAGTTCACCTATTTCACAGAGTGAAATTAAGTATCCTGTGGGTGGCCAGTGCTTTTCTCTGTTAGTATTTACAAATATTATCCTAAGGATTTATTTCATCTTAGAAAAGCAATAGAAACCCTGACGACTTATTCTCCTTGGCAGAATCAAAGTGGTGATTAGGTAATTTCCAAGGGTATCTAATTGGTTGGAAGGTGGAGTCCACCCAGTGGCACTGCGGAAGAAACACCTGGTGTCCTGCTTCTGTAAGTTACAGCTATGAAACCCCAGGGGGCACAGTTCTGTGCTTGAACTGGTGAGATGAGAATGGGTCTGTTTTGCGTGATGGTAGAACATGTTGGGTGGTTAATACAATGAATTCTCCATACTATATTGTTGCTGGGTTCCATCAAGTGGGGTCCAACTCCTGGGGACCCTACGTACACTTTGTTGAGACTCCTCCTCTTTGTTTGCTGACCCTGTACTCCACCAAGCACAACGTCCTTCTCCTCTTAGTGACACGTTCAAAGTTGTGACCAATTCTCACCAAGCTTCTAAGAAGCATTCTGTTTGTACTTCTTCCAAGACAGAGTTCTCCATACATTTTCACTGGGCAGCTGTCTCTTACAAGCAGACCGCCAGGTCCTTGTATCTAGTCTTAATCTGAAAGTGCCACTGAAAGTTTTTGGTGACGCTGCTGGTGTTTGAAGTACCAGTGTCATAGGTTCCAGTGTACTAGCACAGTATTACAGACTAGCCGACACACAAAGCACCAGTATTACAGACTGGCCGACACATGAGGTGTTCCTTCCCACAGAGCCTACAAAATCATTATTAGGAAGGGATCACCATTTTTCTAAGTGCATCCTAAAGAGTTTTTCCTCCTAAACATATGCGAGGGTTTCAAAATAGTTATGGAAAAAATTCCAAGATCTTATATTTGACTTTTACCCCCATGAACATTTGAAGCTCCCTTATGTTTCTAGTTTTCTTGAGTGTCAAGCAGCTGAACTAGTTAATGAATAGGACTAGTGGCATAATCAACCCTCAAGCTTGATTCAAAACTTGTGTTGAGTCATTAGAGCAGCAATAACTTTCTTATGAACAAAAGAGTTGAACTGATGCCCAAATAAACCAGTGCCTTGCATCATTTCCATACTTATAAAGTCACGATGTTGATCAATGAATGCATTAGTCAATATTTTAAGAAAACGAGGTGATAAAAGAACATGGGTCAGTATCTTCATCTTCTTAGAACTTCTGGAAGAATCCATCTAGCTATACATCTGAGCAGAGCTGAGGCAGAGGAAGCAGCAGAGGCAGAGACTTCTTAAATGAAGAAACGAAAACTCTTGTGATTCTTTTGAGGATGAGCATACTTTATATCCCATGATGAAAATGCCTGTCACTTAAGCAGTGGACAGCATGGGCAAGAGGGCTTCTCATTGATTCTCTTTAGAAAAAAATGAGTTATCCTACTCATAGCTTTATCTTAAACGGTACTAGGTGCCACCTATATTCAAGCATCTTCCCCAGGTTAGCTCTGATGTAGCACTAAGAGTCATCATTTGAAACTAATGTACAGATGCTTTTTCTGCAAGTGCATGCACACAATATGGAGGAAATACATTCCAGACCTGGTGGAAACAGATTAGTAAAAGGGTTCCCTCATTGCAGTGTGACGATGCTGAGTGTCTAAGAAACCACATCAGGGAACTACAGAATAATATGATATCTGTATTTCATTCTTAATAAAATGGTTTTAGAAAAAAATAGGGGAAAAAAATCTAGATTTTCTTTTGTGGTAGGGGAGCTTACATATCTCTTTCCAGTGAAGAGCTAAGATCATTTGCACAAAGACTCATAACTTGAGGAAAACTAACTGGTAGTATTTCTCTCCATGCTTCCTAAATTTTGTCAAAACATCAAACAAGAGAACATTCAGATCACATACTGCCAGGTAAAAAAAAATGGCACGGGAACAATGTTCTACACATAACGACCAGGTTGTTTGGCATCTGACCTCCAGGCAAGTGCTTGGAAACCAATGTGATTATCTGTGTTATCAAGCAGCTAAGTGGAGACCTAGAGAACAGAGAGACAGAGGAGGGTTCTCCTTTACCACGTCTGTCTCTCCATCCCCCAAACATGTTTTTTCTGTCTTTCAAAGGGAAATTATGCTTAGACGTTTAATCCTGTCAGTCTCTTGACCTGAGTTGGGGAGGGGAAGGGGGTCAGGGCACGGTGCCATGTTGTGGACATAGGGGTGGGGACATGAGAACTCACAACACCTGCTATCTATCTGCTACAGACTTCAAGGTCATCACCCCAACCCCCAACCCCTGTTTTATTTGATCATATCCAAGGTTAACAGGGCAGGTCAAGAAACATGACCGAGGGGGAAATGACTCTCGATCGTCTATAGCTAACGATTGCTTTGCAGTTGAAGCTCAAAGGAAGCAAGACACTGAAGATGCTCTTCCTGACTGGTCAGTCCACAGAATCTAATACTGGAATCTAAGTCGAGCAAATTCTACTCCTTTCGCAAGCAAGCAAGCAAGCATCTCTGCATGGGATGGTAGGGGAAGCTCATTTAAGTTGATTTGAACAAATGAAATGCTTCTTTGTCTCCCCTAACACACCCTCTATTGAATGAAACAAAAAAAAGATGCTTCTTCTCCCCTTTGACAAATTTAGACCCGCTTGCCTAGAAAACAAACTCGGAATTTTTACATTTCTCATTAGCATTTGCTCTTCCTTTATCTTTGAGCTGTTTACCTATTCTTGAAACTGTGACATATGGGAATTTCACACCTAGTGAATATATTTTCATGTAGCTTGTGGCATAAGACTATAATCATTAAAAGAATATACACAAGTTAGAGTAGCTGCAACAGCTGGTGACATTTACCAATTAGAATTGTACTTCTTTAAAACACTTTATCCTTCCTGTACTGTACGAAGGGTAATTATCTCTGATAAATTGCTGAAAAGGATGTAATTTTCCTTTTAAACAGTTTCTGCTCACAGTACAAATGTGTTTGGATAGAAGACATTATCACTGGTTCAGTGCTCCTGGGTGCTAAGACTCAGTTTCAAGGCAGAGAAATTTACACACTGGAAAGTCTCTGCATCTCAGCCTATTAATAAATGGTATCTTATTAGGAAACGCAGCACAAAGTATCTTCTTTTCCTCGCCTTCCTCCTTGCCTTGCCTGCTCTCTCCAGCCCGGCACAGACCTATCACAGAGAGAAAGTACCTGCCTTCAGGACCTCTTTCAACCTTACCAAACGATCAAAACTTCAACAACTGGGACTGGGATTCTGGAGGAGTTCTAGCTATGAATACTGTACTCTGGAGACCCGCACCAGAAATCTTTCTAAAATATGTGATCCAAAGATGGAGCCCAATTTAATTCACGAAGGATAGAGACCATGAAAGAAAACAAAACTCCATAGGCGAATTCAACACATTATGCATCCAGTAAATGGCAGTCTGGGAAAGTGAATTCATTTCCCTATACCCTCCATCTTGTCTCCTTCTAAATCAAGGTAGCTCCTGAACAATTTTGGATTCCCGAAGCAAGCCATGCACACATCAGGAAAGGGAGTGATCCAAGGTTCATTCCTCTGACCTCGGCTACACAAGAAATCAAATACTCCAGGGAGGGACTGAATTTCATTCAGTAAGGTGCAGATTTTTGTTCCAAGGGTTAATCGCTAGGTAACCTAGAGTGATGAACGTGCTGTTAAAAAAAAAAAAAGAGGGGGAAAATTCCTTGTTAATTATATGCTGCAAATGCTTTTACTTCCTGCCACTGCCCCTAATCCCACAGGTGCAAGTCTTCCCACTCCCCCTTCATGGGTAGGTGGGTGCAACTCTGCAGGAATTTTGACAGCTGCAGACAGAAGTGCAGAAGCCACCGCTTAACTTCCTACTGGAGGTTAACGATACACCAGGAAAACCCTGTCAAAGTATCTACTGAACGAGGAGACAGATTTTGAAATATCTTACTCCAGCCTCCGAGATGAACTCAGTTGCAATATAATCGACTTTGCTTACTTACTAGGGCCCATTGGACAACCAGAGAAGCTTGCCTTGGAGAAACGATGGAGACGACCTTCCCCGAGCTGTGCGGAATTATAATCACCTCTACACTTTGTCCAGGGGGTGGGTGCCTGCGTCTAGTCATTGAGTAGGAGTGGGGGTAGGGGTAGGGGGAAGCAACAGCAAAAGAATGGGTTCTGTAGGAAGGAAAACAAAAGCCGATCTTCATAAATTCGAAATTGCAGTAGAAATCATTTCTCTCTCAGCTCGGGCCTGAAGCTTCATTGATGGTTTCTAACAGATCATCTGTGACCGTACACGTTGTCCTACATTATTTATTGATCCTAGGGATTACAAAGATACCCCTTCCCACACACACCTTTCAACTTTCCATATATATGATACTATGCTGAAATTACTCTGCTGCAATGTTTGCATTTTTTTGGCCTTTGAGTAAGATTGTTTTTAAAGTCTCAAAAGCATTTGGAATGGTTTAAGTACATTAGAAGGTTTCAAAAAATTATGCGGGGGGAAATATTCCATGATCTTTTCACTCTATTTTCTCAGGAACTTTTAAAGTCCATATGCCTGTTCTCTGATATTTAAAAAACATAGCATCTTGAGTATAGAAGCAAAAATGTTTTTCCAGGCTTTAGACAAAGTAGAAAAGCGATACTGTATTTTCACACACAAACACAAAAATGAAAAGAAGTGGAAATACACAGAACTAGAGATTTCTAACTACAGTTGGCCAACATGTTTTGGTAGCCTGGGAGTGGGTGGGGAATTATTCCTAAAAGGAGGGGGGATATAAATAATGAGAATATCGTCACAAGACTATGGATCATTTTGGTAAATAATGGATGGAAAGATGACCATGGGTCCTTTAGAAAAGCGTGAGCCTATTATTTCAAGCTGTTGCAAGGGCGACAGTCGCCTGTCTCTTGGCTCTAAGTTCCACAGTGTTCAGAACTTCACCAGAGAACAGTTAGTGTATTCTCACCCCAAATGAGAGTGAGAATAGTTTGCATGGCAGATCACGGCACTCAGATCTTCTGAGAAACCTCGGGCAGCATATACCTTGTGTGTCTGCAGTATGTGCATTTCATCGTCTGTAAGGGCTAGGGTCTCACTCCGGAGGTCTCGTCTGGGCAAAGAGTGATCTGGGGCAGGGCAGTTCCCTATGGCAATGCTACCACAGTGTCTGATACCACCGTCTTCTACAATGAATGCCCCTCCCCATCACAGTCTTAGCATTTGCATGAATGCTTCACATGAGTTCTTCCAGGCTGTGATATAATCTATGTCTTCAGAGGTCTAGAAACAGTTGAGAGAAGTGTTTGTATGTCCTCCTGCCCAAGGAATTAGCTTTTCAATAGGAATGATTGTTTTTAATTTTAAAAGGAATACAGAAGCTTACTAACTCGACATATTTCAAGAAAAGAGGCAGGTTGATTTGCAACTGAGATTTATAGACTGCTTTTGACACTAGGTACATCCAATACCTTTTTTTTTTTGGGGGGGGGGGAGCATTTCTAAGCCACAAGAAAACCGGCTACCAGCATTTCAGAATTTATAGGCACAGCTTCTAACACAGTCTCATCAAACAAGGAGTAGGCTGACATGGATATCACATATGAGACCATCTGGGGGTAGCTATCGAAAGTTTATGGAAAAGTGGACTTACAAGACAATGGCGCTTCCCCACAGCCTTTGAGAAGCATCCCAAGCCCTCTCATTTGATTCTTTCCATGAGTATTATTCAGAACAACGAGCAAAGCGATTAAAGTCCAGTTTGAAACAATAGCTGCTAACCCTTCCCTCGTCTACTTACAGTTGCACTGCTGCACATTTTGCAAAGGGCACTGCTAGCTCGAGGACAATGACCTTATATTCTGCGGGGATTATTTAACGGAGTTGATGAGTTTTAGAACTGCCTGGGACCGGACTCAGTCCGCTTTGGAGCCTTTCAGGGGAGGCTTAAGTGAAAGCGGAGGACTTCGATGCCACCCACCTGAGGCAGTGCAAGGATCTGCCTATAGCGAAGAGAAGAGCCAGGCGGGAGGAAAACAAAGGGATCAGGAGGAGAGAAGAAAAACACTCCGGGAAGCCCCGAGCGGCACCCTCCCTGCCACTGTCAGAGAGGCTCCTCATCGGGACCTGGCGCACCGCTCTCTCCTGGTGAACGTGTCCCAGTAGGCAGGTGCTCTGTGGCCCATGCTTCGCTTGGCTCTCACTGTGACGTAAAGCGCCAAGTCTTCAGGTGGCCTCATGGAAGGCACAAACAAGAGCAGCTACAAATAAGCCAAAAAGCAAGGAGGGAAAATATACCAGACTCTCTGGCTGCCTCTTAAAGCCACCACAAACACACACAGGATCCTTAATATTCTACATTAAGAAAGCGTGAAGGAGGAAAAAAAATGAATGTTTTCCACGGTGGATAAAGGCAAATAGACACACACACACACATACATACATACATATATATATATATATAATTTATTTGGAAATTGGGTACATTCTGCAGGAGGGAGTGGTAATGGCTGAGGAATGCATAAAAGCCAGAAGGCTCACTTTAGGTCAATGGCAAAAGCAATTCCATTATTTCAGTGCACGTTACACTTGTTCCAAGGACTTTCCAGTTGGTCCTCATAAGTAGCTCAGGTGGGAGACAGGCATGGGGGTTCTGTGATCCTCATCACACAGGTCAGATGGTTCGAAGGGGACACAGGCTTAATTATTTGCATAAAGCTGGATTAAGTCCATTATGGAGGATTGGAGGAGCAGAAATCGGTGGCAAACATCATTCTAAAGATGTATATACAGAGAGGTTATCATTATAATGAGAGTGTATGTGAAAGATAAGCCATGTGCATCTTCCTCTTAGGCCACCAGGTTAGGCATTGGGATCATTCAGGTCATTCATAGGAGAAGCTTCTTTGTTTCTTCCTCATCAGATGTGGTCACAGGCATCCTTACCTGTCCCACAGGTATCCTTAGCTATGGTACCACAGTGTCTAGCAGTGTGTGTAGATGTGGCATTAACAAGAATAGTTTTAACAGACATTAGACACACACACACACACACACACACACACACACTCACGCTGGTGGCCCAAGCACCCCAGAACTAATATGACCCAAAGAACAAAATTGTGGAATTAGAATCCTGTAGTCACACCTTTTCAGGATCTTGTTCTCACATGGTGGCTATCAAAGATACATCAAGCTCATTGCGAGTTCACTCACTTATTCATCTTTATCTCTGTAAGTACTGCCTTCGATGAATTTCAGTTCTGCTTCCAAGTGGATGTCAGTCAACTCCTGGTTCTACCTCCTGAGTGCTCAGTCAGACTGCTCCTCCTTCCAGAGGGAATGCTTTCCATACCAGGCTTCCCTCTTCCCCTTGCCCTCCTTTCCAGGGGAACATCCTATTTTTCTGTTTGTCATCCCAGGCCCTTATTTCCAGATACCCTGGCTGTTCCAGCACGGGAGGAGGATGCGTTGTTTTAAAGAAGTGCAGATGTGATCCCTGATGATTATCAATCAATGTGATGATTATCACATCAATACAGATGTGACCCCTGATGATTATCTTCTCGCCTTTACTATCAACAACAGCAATAGACAGCAATAACTGATACCTATTGCAGGAGCCCTCATGGCAGAGTGGGTCACTCCTTGGGCTGCTAAGCAGTTGCAAGATCAGCAGTTAGGCTCCAGCTGGGGACAGAGACGAGGCTATATAGGCTCGTCCTCCTGTATAGGCTGAGTGCCTCACAAACCCCAGGGAGCTGCTCTACTCAGTCCTGGATAGAGGGTTATCGTGTGCCACACTTGCCTTGAGGGCATGTACTTATTTTTTGGGGGGGCATCACTGCTCTCCGGTGGTGGGAGTAGGAGGGCTCAGGGCTCAGTTGAGGGCATGTATTTTAACATCTGAACACTGTTGTCATTACAGCAGCCTGCCCAAGGGTCTAGCATGGTCATAAGCGGTATCAAGAGGTATCGTTCTATAGTTATAAGAGGCACCATTCTATGTTTCCATTTGGAAGATTAAAAACAACAACAACAGGGCTGAGCCCCGGTGGCGTAGTGGTTGTGTGCGGGACTGTGGCCCACTGGGACGGAGGTTCAATTCCAGCAGTGGGGCTGGGCCTCCTACTCCCTCCACCGAGAGCAGTGATGCCCCCCCCCAAAAAAAAAAAAACAACAACACAACAAACCACTGATGCTCAAGATCACCCAGAGTGAGAAGCCATGCAGCATGAATCCAACACGGCAGTCTTGCTCTGGAGCCTGGGTATACATCCCTCCATTGTCCTGTGTCCTCAGGACTCCACCACATTCTGCCTTCTAGCCTGCTTTTAGTGTTTTTAAAAAATTAAGCACATTTTATGACTATGTGTTTTTTCACACTTTTAAACATGTGTTGCTATTCATCTACATTGTCTTTATCAGTAGGCAATCTTTTGTTTTGTTAATTCTAATATCGTATATATATACATATTTTACATTCATTATGAATTAGTTTATTTGTAAAATAGCTGGAGATTTACAATTAATACAGTATTTTTAACCCTACCCTCTATGTTTGGTTTTGGGCCAAGTGTTCTAGTCTCTAACTCGAAGGTGAACGTCTTCATGCTGGCCTGGCATCTAACATTCCAGCATCTGCTCTCAGGTCTGGGTTACCATGTTCTAAGAGGCGACATGAGTCAAAGATTGCCTTTCAGTTGGTTACCCTCTATGCCTCATTACCATCACGTCTATTATTCCAGGGTTTCTGAGCACTTGGTTAGCACGCTTGTCACAATAAGATACTCCAGGCTCATCTTGTGTACCTCCTGCCACGATCCTAGGATCCTCGAACCCACCATTGCTTCAAGGCAGTCCTTTGGTTGGAGGTTAGAGACCAAGATTGAGGTGCTAGGTGCACTTATGGCTACTGGAGTGTCACTGCTCTGAGGCCTTCTCCATGAAGTTCACAGTAACACGCTGTGTTCGTGTATAGCTGAGCTACACATCGCTGCCATGGTTAGTTGTCGCTGAAACACCTCTGACTCATGGTGACCTCACCAAAGACAGCAGAAGACACTGCTGGGTCCTGCACCATCTTCACAGTGGATGGTATGTTTCATTTACTATTATAACTTTTGTCAGTTTAGTTCAGAGATTTTCTTCATCATTATCATGAAAGATGTTACTTTTTCTTTTCCCCCCTTTTTTTGGATGTCATTTTTTCCTAGAGATTAGCTCTCCTCGGAAGAGAAGCCCTGGGGGTATAGGGGTTCCATGTTGGGCTGAGAAATGCAAGGCCATCAGTTTGAAACCACCCGCTGCTCCAAGGGAGGGCGATAGGGCTTTCGTCTTGGAGTCTCAGAGGGGCAGTTCTACGATAGCCTACAGGGAAGCTAGGGGCCAGCACCGACTCAATGGCAGTCTGAAGATGCAGACATCAAAGTAGACAAGATGAAGTACTGCCAACGATGCTGCTCAGGCACATTCTGCCTCTACTTCCTCCTAAATGGACTCGCTCATCCTTTTGGCAGTTTCAGTATTTTACTCCGATACCACGATTTAAAAGTGTATCGTTTTTTCTTTGATTCTCCCTTTTCTGCTTCCGAATTTCACATGCCTATGAGGTGATCAAAAGACTATGGCTTGGGTCACTAGTGTCTTGTCAAGACAGTGGAATCTTTGCTTTTTAAAACTTTTGAGGGGTCTTTTGCAGTTGCTTAGCCCCTTGAAATACGCTGCTTGATTTCATGCCTGCTGCTTCCTTCCACAGAGATGGACTGCTGATCCAAAGTCTCTGAAAGTTTCTATGCCATTTATGATGATGCTGTTTATGGGTTCAGTTGTAAGGATGCTCCTTTTCTTTATATTCAGATGCAATCTGTACACAAGGATCTGTGCAGCTTTACCTTCAGCAAAAAGTTCTCTATATATGTAAGTGCACACATGTAGACACACATCGATAACATTTCTATGTGGCACCACCTCGATCTTTATCAAGCTAGTGATGAATTCAGACTAACGCCCCTCCAGTTTGAATCCATCACCGCTTGCATCACTCCAGCCTCCTCCCTTGCTTGTTTTTAACCTTCACAGTGAGAAAAGGAGCTCCCACTGTTGCCACCTATGTAGCTAATTGTTCAATCTCCGTAAATTGAATTGTGATTTCTGAATCGTTAACCCATGGGAAGCACGATAATCCAGGAGAAGACATGCTTAGGTGTTGTTCCTTTTGCCTCTAGTCATTGGTGCCGCTCCTTTCCAGAGTTCCTTAAAGCAGCACTCTCTGCTGCCTCTCTCCCCAGTGAGAGCATTTCATGCAGTTGCAACTCGGCTAGTTGTTTTTCTTGCAGTTTCCTTTCCATCCTGGATTCCTATGACTCTGAATTTGTACATTGACGTTTCAAGTTGTACAGATTAAGACTCACCCGGTACTGCAAGTTACTATAGGTTGACAAAATAAATGATTAAGTGTCTGCATAGTACTAAGAACGCTTTCATTGTCCTAACATATCCCCAGTGTTTCACCAATCCCACCCTCCCTGACCAGGAGCCCCTCCTGCTCACCATCCTTATAGTTCTGTCTTTTCCCATATGCAATATAAAAGGAATCAAACGGCATGTAGTCCTTTCCCTTAGTAGTACTCTTTTAAGAGCTATCCAAGTCTTTGCATGGCTTGATACTGCATTCCTTTTTCTTTTTTTCCTGAATAGTATTTTGTGGTGGATGCACCATTGTTTATCCAGTCACCTAGATAAGAATATATTAGTTGCCTTCAGTTTTGAGTAATTATGGATATCATGCATGTGACTATCTTAGTCCCTAGTTGGCCTAACGAGTTAAGCACTTGACTATAAATCAGTGAAGGTTCAGACCTGCCCAGGGGCCCTTTGGAAGACAAGCTTAGAGGTCTGCTTGGGAAAGAACACAGTATGGAAACCCCTCTGAGATGACTATAGTTCTACTCTGCACACACTGGGTGACCACATGTGAGAGCATATTCAATAACCATGAACAACTGCAGTAGTGGGAATACAGCTCCGAGGCACATTTTTATGCTGGCATTCGTGTGAATATATGTTTTCAAAAGTTGGATAAATATCTAGCAGCCTAATTCTAAGTCATGCTGTAAATTGCCCATGGAAGAGTAATCAAGAAATCAACTTTAGGAATAGTTGCGAGTGCCTCCCATTCTCTTATGTACTCATTGAACCATGTGCCCAGTCACGCACCTACTCATAGATCACTGCTACTGAAGGGCTACTATACAATTGTATTTACCTTTAACCCTTGCACTCTTCCCAGCATTTTCCCTGCTTCCATCAGTTTTGGTCTATCTTCCTCATATTATGGATTGCTTAACCTTTATCACAGTTAAATTGAGAGGATATTTGTATATGAGTATCTACCCTTGTTACTTGTATATCCAAAAATGAGAATGTGCATAGAGAGAGCAATGTTATGAAGACTTGTGGCAATCAGTGGGTGGACATGGGGGTTCATGGTCATGGTCTCAGGATAGGACGAGGTCAACTGTCATGACACAGTCCACAAAGGTAATATTCTACATCCTACGTTGGTAAGTAACAATTGAGATCATAAAAGCTCATAAGTGGCTATCCAAGGTACAACTATTGGCCTCTCTCTGTCTAGAGGAAAGAAGAGTGCTGGAAATCAAAGACAATTGGAAACAATTAGGGCAATGGACTAATGAATTATGTAAATAGTTTCCAGACCACTGAGATGAAAAGAATTATATGATGTCCATCTACCACTATCAACTGCTCTTTTTTTAAAAAAAAAATCATTTTATTGGGGGGCTCATACATCGTTTTTTCACAATACATAAATAAACATACTGTGTCAAGCACCCTCACATATCCACTTCTATTATCGTTCTCCAATCGTCTGCCTTTTCCCTTGAGCCCCTAGTATCAGCTTTTCCATTCCTTCCCCTCTTCCCCTGCTCTCTCCTCCCCACCAACCCTCAATACTTTATACATTGTTATTGTTCTGTCATATCTTACACCTCTCCCCAACCCACTCCTTTGATGCCCGTCCTTCAAATAGGAGCTTATGTGTATATCTTTGGCAGTTGGTTCCGTCTCTCTACCCCACCTTCTCTCTACTCTTCCAGCAGCTTCAATCTCACCATTGGCCTGAAGGGACTCATCCATCCTGGTTTTCCCATATCTCCAGCTCCCCTCTCTACTAGTGTACCTTCTCCAATCCATCTGGATTTGTAAGGTAGAGTTGGGACCATGATGGATGGGGGGAGGAAGGCTTCAGGAACTAGAAGAAACTCATATGCATCATCACTGCCCTGCTGCCCCTTGACTGGTCTGTCTCCTCCCCGTGACTCCTCTGTAAAGGGGTGACCAATTACCCACCAGCGGGCCTTAAGTCCCCACCCTGCTCTCCCTCTTACTCGTGATGATGTGATTCTTGTTCTTTGGTGCTTGATATCTGCTCCCTTTGGCCCCTCTTGATCACACATGCTGGTGTGCTTCTTCCATGTGGGCTTTGCTGTTTCTGCGCTGGTGACTCAATTATCTTCAAGTCTTTGAGACTTCAGGCATTCAATCATTTACCAACTTCTCTTAATGTGGACAGATTAATAAATGAATAATCACCTATCCTGCTTCTTTACTGTGTTCCAGTTTCTATCCCTCCTCCACTTCCCTACCCTTTTAGTCAACTGAACTTGTTCAAAGATCAAAGCTGCCTTTTTGATCTTTAATGTCCGATTATCCTAACACAGGGGTGAGTTCAATTACAGACCTGAAGGGTGACCAAGGGCCATAGTGTTATAGTCCCACACGTCATCTAACAAGGAAGAAACCCAAACATTCTGTTCCACTTTCTCTCCCACTCTCTCTAGGACTTTCTAATGAGACCCATTTCAGAGCAGTTGTAGTGGCACCATGTAGCTCCTCTAGTCTTAGGGTTGTAGAGTCTGATGCCTGCTCTACAGCAGTTGTCATGATGATGTATCAAGTGACCTTGGCTATTCTTGGAAGACGGATTTTTTTGGGGGGTGCATCACTGCCCTCTGGTGGTGGGAGCAGGAGACCCAGCCTTTGCTCCTGTGGAGCTGCTACTGGAATTGAACCTTCACCCCAGTGGGCCACAGATCCGCGCACAAACACTACACCACTGGGGCTCAGCCCAGGCAGATGTTTTAAAGATAGGAAAGGCAGTTTTGTTTAGCATGACTTAAATCTATGTAAATTATCATGGGTTTAGTGAAGAAACTAGCAACGCTTGATGTAGAAAAAAATATTTCCTCAGACAAGGCATCCCCATGACAGACACAATACTTGAGAGGAGGACTAATTGTATAGTAACTGCCACCATGTATTTGAAGGGCTAGCATGCAAAAGAGGGATTACAATTAGGATTAATGGGTAGAATTCAAAGTTACCAAATTCCAATTTAAGAGCAAGCTGATTTGTGGTAAGTTGTGTATGCTGTGTTTACAATCACTGAAATAAATCAGAGAGAACTGAAACTTTGGGAGGAATATTAGAGGAGTGGAGTCTTTGTTGAGACAGAGTCAGTGAACTCTTTATTTTCTTTGGTCTCTTCTCACTTTGGAATTTTATGAGTCTCAGCTCTGATAAAGTGGCAAAGGAAGAATTTTCAAAGTCCTAAGAGCAGGAATGAATAGGGTTCCCTTTCCATTTATAATGAGAAACACAAACAAAAGTACGTACAAGTGTTTCAAAGTCCAACACAATTCAGATGTCTCCAGATGACTCAGTTCTTTCTCTCTTCATATTACATATAAAAAATCTCCTTCTTAAACTCTCCTTCTCTTTTCTCAGGCTGCATGTTGACTGTTGTCATTAGTTTGGGTTGGGTTGGCTTCCACTCATGGGACCCCCATGTACAAAGGACAGAATGCTGCCCAGCATTGGGTCATCTTCATTGACACTGGTATGTTTCAGCCCAATTGTATGTGTCCTAGCATGGTATTCTGTTGTGATTGTGTGTTTTCTGTTGGCTAGTTTTTGGAAGTGGATTGCCAGGCCTTTCTAACTAGTCTGCCTTCAAGTTACAAAGATATCTGCCCAGTAGAGGTGACTCCATTGATATTTGAAATACTGGCGACATAACTTCTGGCATTTGAGTAATATGCCAGCCATCACAGTATGACAGACAGACAGGCAGACAGACAGGTGGTGGACATATACGATTAGTTGTGTCTACTACTGCTTGGCACAGGACCTCTGATTCTAGGCACAGGTCTGGAATATGAAGGTTTCTTGGGAAGCATTTGTTAAAGAGGTCTTTGTTCTGAGGGAGCCCACTCAAAGGCAGGAATGTCTACCACCATTTGAGATGTTTGCTCTTTTTTTTTTTTTTGGCATCACTGCTCTCCGGTGGTGGGAGTAGGAGGAGATGTTTGCTCATTTATAGCCATGGCAGCAATACATTTGGGGACTATCTGGTCTACAGTATAAAGTATGGTTACATGATTTGAAAAAAAAAAAAAAAGAGAGAGCGGGTCATCAGTAACAGACACCCAAACCACGCCTGTCTTCCAGCTCCCAGGAGCCAGGATGTAGTTCTGGAGACGTTCTCCTTCTTCAGGCACTGTCTCAGCCACAGCTGACAAAGGTTCACATCACCTCCAGCCAGGAATCTCTGATGTTCAGAATTGTTCTTTGATCTTTTGAAAAAATGATGGAGGTGCCAAAATGCACAATGAAATAGAACACCTTAGGCACCGTTCAGATACGCGATCATAGATTTTACGGCACAAATGAAATTGCTCTGATGACCATCTTAAAAGAAAAAGAAAAGTACTGCTCTAAGTTGATTGCATTTCTCACGTGAATGATGTGATTACAGTTGAGTATGCTTCTGAAAGTCCCCCTCTCTTACGTTTCGAAACAAATTTGCAGGTTAGAAACGATTTTCCCAAGAGCTCTGGGGAAAACTGAAATGTTCAAGTAGATGAAGGCTATTGATTTATAACATGTTCTTATTTAGAAAAGCTGTGCTCTGACTTAACGTGCTTATCTTTATTGTGATTTTAACTCCGGCAAGAAACCTGTTACAGCTTTCCTATCATGGGAGGGTGCGTGTGCGAGCATCCATCACGGGGGAGTGTGAAGCACTTTCTACCCCATCCTAGAGTGCGATCACCACCCTTTGCAGCAGGGTGATGGACACATCCTCCTTTTAAACTGACCTGCCTAAAAGCGATCACCTCTGTCACAACGGAAAAAAGAGTCCACTGCTCTCACCTTGCCAAGCTTCGTTATGACGGTTAAGTGCTCACTTAAAGAAAATATACTTCTCCCTAAGGAAATGGCACCAGTTGAAAGATGTGAAGTAAACTTGGGGTAGACTGTAATTATGCAGGAAGCCAAAAAAGAAAACAGAAAGAAAGAAAAACAGGATTTATCTATGGTCTTTTAAAAGTAGATTAAAAAAATACTTACGGGCACATCAACATATTTTGCAGCTGCCTTCACCTTGTGTGAGAAAGAGAAAGACAACGATGAGACGTGTTTTCCTACCTGGTGGCGAGTCAACAGTGCGGGTATGGCTGAAATAGGGCGCAGGCACCCCCTCACGTACTCACCGTGAAGGACAGAATGGACGAAAAGAAAGTGCCCTCGTCGTACCGCGACAGCTTGGACAGAACGCCTTCCAACACTGAAACAAACTATGACACGGGGAACAGTGAGGGCTCAGCACATCCATCCCTGCACACACAAACCATCTCTGAGCTGACTTGGTTCAAGGGGCAGGCACCCACAAGGAATCAACTGACAGCCAGGGGCTGACTTCCCATTACCACTATTTTTTAAGACCGGCTCAAAGGCCTCTTCCCAGGGTTGCACACAACGGAAACCATTTTTAAAATACAGTTTAAACGACCAACAACCAACGTGTAATAAGAGTCTCTTCGTTATACAGGTGAGAGAAAATCATTGATCGATGTTCACTTGAAACCCAGGAGATAACCCCTGAGAAAACCTTTCCTAATTCAACAGAGCAGCTGGGAGACCAGGCTAGTGAGGCTTCATCAAATCCCTTTCCAGGTCTCTTGCTTGGAGGTCTCCCCATCTTTCCCTTCCCACATCTATATAAGAGGTTGAACCAAAGACAAACTAAAGGTAAGGGCTACATTGGGGACTCTTGTCACATGCTAGTTAACAAGCCCCTGCCAAGCAGTTCTAGGCGGGACGTACAGAGGGGGGCAACATCATCCTCGCTTCTGGCAGCTCATGGAACGCAGTGGAAGAGTACAGTAGACACTGCCACTGTGGAGTTCAGAGGGAAGAGTCCCCGTCTGAGAATCCACATCCATACCCTCCAGTGTCCATCTCAGGCCTCAGTTCCTCCAGGAGTCAAATCAAGTAGGGTGGGGTCAAGGAACTCAAATTCGTGATCATGTCCAAAATGCTCTGCAACCGTGGAATCAAACACAAGGAGGGAGACGGTGCATGATCACATGGGTGGAGAAGTATATGTCATTGAATGGCACCAGATTCTAGTCTGGCATGCAGGTAAAATAAGCCGAGATGTTAATAAGGTTGCACCGTCCGCCTGACATCTTTCCTCTTTAGAACAAAATAATATGCGCTGTTGACAAATTATCCTTTCCCACAGGGAGAATACTGACAGGTTTTTTAAATACGAAAAGGGAAATTAACAAAGGCTGGTTTTTGTTCACATAGCAGCTTCTTCAACAAAGTGCTAATAGTTCTAGGGACACGGCTTATTGGTCTCTGGTGACCGGCGAGCGCACTTGGCGGGCACAAGAGATCATCTTTTCTCTATGGCTGATCAATTACTGCAAAATAGTTTATGCAAAAGAAACACAAACTTCCCTGTGGGTTTCACCATCACATCATTTGCGACATGATGTAAGAACACAGAAACAAAATCAGGTAAACTGCTGACTAAAGTTTTCTCTTTACAGGCGGTGTACTGCAAATGGCTGGCGGTTATATGAAGGGGCACAGACAGGAAGAAAGCAAACAAGCAAAAAATCCCCAAATAAACAGCACCTCCAAGCCCCCTACACATAAAAGGACAATTTGCTCATAACCGACAGTCCATCAAGCACCTTTCTTCCTGCTTACGAGGGTTCCTCACCCGTCCTGACTGGTTAGCTTCACTTGAGGTGGTGTGCAGAGACCCAGAAGACAAATTCTCCAGGGCCATGTCAGACCAGGGGAAGGGAATTCCAAACTTAATGGCCCTCAGTGGAAAATGCTTCGTCTCTTGTAACTCAAACCTTGAGAGCAGGGTGTGCTGGGTGATCTCATTTGCTGTGAGGAGAGCGACAATCTCTATGGTTACCAGCCTCCTTGAGCCATAGCAGACTCTAGCCCAGTACGTGGCTCTGGCGCCTTCTAGGGAGTCTGTTTGTGCCCTGTGAGTGATACGGAGGGGCCACAGGTGGGGTGAGGGCATCTGACTTAGGGGACCTGAGCCAAGTGGCAGCCATGCTTTTTCTCCACGAGCCTGCAATCAAGGCAGTTCCTTTTTCTAGCGCCTGCCTGGGGGCCCTGGTGGAACAGTGGTTATGTATTGTGCTGCTAATGGGCATGTTGGAGGGTCCGATTTCCCCAGGTGCTCCAAGAGAGAAAACACACATTAACCTGCTTCTGCCAAGGTTACGGGCTCAGCAGTTCAAAGGTCAGTGTTACTCTTCCCTGTGGCTAGCCATGAGTTGGAATATGGACTTGATGGGTGTGCAGTCATGGCCTGGGGGTGCCCACCTGAAACTGGAAAAAGGACTGCCACCCCTTCTCTTCCTTCAAGAAGGGGAGGAAGGTCAGTGGAGACGGATCATGCCAAAAGATGTGGGAAGTGCCAATACAGTACATGAAAGGCACGTGAAGAATGAATACTAGTGGTGAGAGTAGCTATATTGATGTTCCCAAAGCCTAAATATGATACATCTCTAGTTAGTGGGGGCAGCCTTTCAGCATTGTTTACTGAAAAGGAATAAACAGTAAGTTTGACCACAAACAGGGGGCTCTGATTAAAATTATCTTGTCTACTTGTGTAGAAGCTGAGTTTTCCAGCACGCTTTTAATGTGATTTTATGGTAAAACAAAGAGACTCGGCTGATATTTGGTTCAGCTTACATTTGAGTATATACAGTATGTTCTCTGAAGGGGACACTCCTATTTGTCCTCCTGCTTTTGCCCAGGTTCAGGCTTTACGTCTGAAGGCGCCACCAAGTCCCATCTGGGTTAAGGTCAAGACGGTCTGGCTCAAGAGGCCATGTTCTTTACCGCTCTGCTCTACTCTGGGGCTGAGCTAGTGTAAGGATGGAATGAGACGAGACAATCCACAGGCCTGGTAGATAGCAAGTGCTCAAGAGACATTCTTTCGGTATCACTTTTAGAGAGTGTGTGTCTACATGGAAAGGACTAGAACGCAAGTCTTGGATTCTTCCCTCAAGGGACAAAGGAATTGAGGGGGAAGGGAGGGGATAGGAATGCACACAACTGACCAGGATGCAAAATCAGCCTGCATAAAGTGTAGACGGAAGACAACAAAAAATTGAAGCTGAAAGGGGGAAAGACTGGCCGGTTGGAAGAGAGACCGGGGCCAGCTTCATGTGCGAGCTGACCCAGGAGCTGCAGCCCAGCTGGCAGGGCCGGAGTGGAGAATGCGCACACAGCAGAGTGACTGACTGGTCTTCCTCTCCCAAGTAGCATGGCGCCCTGGGCTCCAGGGGAGCAGGTCCCATGCCTGCCCTTTGGCCTACTATGCCCACTCCCTCTTATTCTCTGCCTCTACTTTAACAAGAGCAGAACACCTCTCCTTGTGTTCTTTTCTACCCCAAATGCTCCCCAGGGTGGTGCGAGCCACAGGGACTCCTGCTGCTTACACAGCAGTGAACAGCACTTACCGGCCCTGCCCTGATCCCCTGGGACTGAACAGCCTGGCCATGTGATTCCTACAGGAAGGGTTGCTTTGCAAGCCAGGGCCCACATGACAGAAGAGCTCCCTTAAAAAAAAAAAACAAGACAAAACCAAAACCTACGTGTGCTAAGTCTGACTCATTGTAATATGTTTTCCACCTGGTTTCTACTAATTGCACAAAACAGCAAGGTTCCAAAGACATCCAGTTGAATGCTGGTTTTAGTCGCTGTGTCTGTAACTGCTTCCTGTGAACTTTCTCCACACAGCTTGGGGAGCAGGTAAATACTTGTGGGTTTGCCTGTGCTCTCTGTTCTCTTGAGGCTGGAATGAAACACCCTGGACTCTTGGTTTCCCTGGTATTTACTGCAGATGCCATTTACTGGGTCTGTTGGAAAAATATTTAACATCCACAGTCTACCTGGGTAATTACTGCTGGGAGCTCACAGTGCAGGCTCTTAAGGAAACCAAAGCTGAAAGAACATTGCAAGACTTGGTCAGAAGGGAGCATGAAGTAAGTCATGAGCCTGCTGCACTGTACCAGGACACGGGGTTCATTTTCCTACCTAAGAGGAGGAGGAATCGTGTTCTGAGAAGTGATGGAGAGGACTCCAGTTATAGATGAATGGGTGCAAAACAGGGAGCTCTTGCTGTGTGACACTCCATATATCAGCAAGAGGTATCTATACCATTTACATGAAAAATTCTATGAAGGAAATTCCCATAGAAGAGGTGATCATCTATGAGGGTAGCTGATTACGAGGGTTAGTGACATGGAATTAAAAAAAATATATAGTCCTCTGGGAAGCTAGGTGTTCGATTATTTATTTTTTGTTTTATAAGATTTGTAACCTGCCAGTTATCTGTCAGTTTGTGGTACTGTGGCGGCTTATGTGTTGCTGTGATGCTGGAAGAGATGTCCCTGCTATTTCAAATGCCTGCAGGGTCCCTCCCAGTGAGCAGGTTTCAGTAGTGCTTCCAGATCAACTACAACTACAAAGAAGAAGCAGGCTGTCCACTTTTGAGGAATTAGCCACTGAAAATGCTGTTCGCAGCTGCGGAACACTCTCAGAGACCGAAGATCTCATGGGGATCAGAACACTGTCAGGAGAAGAGCCCTTCAGGTCCGAAGGCACGCACACATCTTACTGAAGAAGAGCAGCCTTCTCAAAGTGCAGTTGGCTCTACTGACATGGAGAGGAAAACCTTTGGGGCACTGGGCAAGAAAGAACTAACAAGAATCGATGCATTTGGATCGTGATGTGGGGGAAGAATCTTGTTAAGTCCCACGGACAAACCTTTCCTGGAAGAAGTACACCAGAAGGCTTCTTAGCAACAAGGATGGAAAGACTTTGTCTCATGGACTTGGGATATGTCATCAGGAGAGGCCAGTCCCTGGAAAAGGACATCACATCGTTTCGTGGGAAGCAGAGAGGCAGTGAGAAAGAAGAAAACTCTCAATAGATCGATCCAGTGGCTGCAACAATGGGCTGCAATACAACTATCGTAAGAATGGTTCGGGACTGGGCGATGGTATTGTGCAGAGGGAGGCTGGGAGTCCAACCCAATTTGGTGGCACCTGATAACAATAATAACAAGTTTTTAAACCAGTATTGTTAAAAAGCCATGCAGAACCAGTGTCATGGGCTAGAAGAAAACAGAAAGTGGTCCTGGAATCAGAATGTTGATGTGATGACCCAAGGCAACAGTCTCTTTCCCATCCTTTTGTCTCTATGTATGAATCACTTCTTGGAAGCTTTGTTCCAGCTAACTCCTACAAGGCCCCTCCACACAAGAACTCAAGGTGGAGAGTGACCAAACAGCTTCATTCAGACGGCTATTTCATGATGCATCTGGGAAAACATCCCTAACAAGGCTCGTCGTTCAGATGTTGGTGAATTCTCCACATTGTCTTCTCTTATTGTCCTTTTTTTCCTTTGCCCCCACGAATGAATGGACTTGTCTTGTTTCGTATGCCCTCTCCACTGAAGCTTGCTAAGAGGGTGTGTGATTCTTTTGAGCCTATGTTTGGGTTTGAACAAGGGCCTTCTGAATATATGGCCTTGGTCCAAACAAGTAAATGAAGTCAAATTAATTTCCCTAGGCTGGTTGGGGAGCTATTTTAATTATACCATACAGGCAGCCAGGTGCATGTAGAATCTGAACCTCTGCCTGCCTTATTCATAAGAGAAACTCAAGGGGAATATTTCAGATTTCAAGTTACTAAAGGAAAGAATGAGGGAGAGGAGGCGGGAGGGAGACAGGGGAAAGGAAGGGGGGTGGGAAGAGAGGAGGAGTTAAGGAGCAAGACTATGAATGCATTTGAGAGAGTGCATGTCCTTTCCTGAATTCCTCTTGCAGTATTGTCATCATCTTTTAATTCATACCCTGAGATTGCAAAGTCCCCAGTATACGCGCATTCCTTATGGGACGATTATTGCTCCAGGTTTTCCTCCACATCCTCAGCCCCATATACAGTGAACTCTAGTCTCAACTATGCAGCTTTGAGTTTGCTCTACCTGACTGCTTGCTTGTACTGTGTGCACACGATGTACCTGTGAGAAATAAGCATGCACGTACCAAAGAAGGGCACCCAGTACAATCCACATAGAGAGAGAACATGAGCAGACTGGAGGGGGGAGCAGCCCCTCATTTCCTCCGTCATGCTCAGTGTTGTGCAGTGGTACAAAGCAGACTTAGATGCTTGTGGCTTGGCCGCAAGTGACTAGGTTGTCTTGGGTCTCTATGCTGTCTTGAAAAAAGTGACTAGAGTTCGGTGGTCTAGGAAGATGAGGAAACCCTGGCTGTAAGTCTCCATCTCTCCTTTTTAAAAAATTTTTTTATTTATGCATCAGTGCTCTCCGGTGGTGGGAGTAGGAGGCCCAGCCCCACTGCTGGAATTGAACCTCTGTCCCAGTGGGCCGCAGTCCCGCGCACAACCACTACGCCACCGGGGCTCAGCCCTCCATCTCTCCTTAAGTAGAGTAGTTTGACTGTAATGGGTGTTTTATTTTGCTGTGTGACCTAAGACAGGGTTGAAGAACTTCTAGGATCATTTGAGATACCATGGTATCAGACGATGGTCTCAGGGTTCTCATGCAATGCTGGCACTCTCTATGTCATAAATACTAGTAACATAATGTAGGCTCTCAATGGAGTCCAAACAGAAAAGTGTGCAAGGCTTTTTGCTGGTCTTTTGGGGGCCCAATAGTTCCAATTTCTGGATGAGGGTAGCTAGTGCAAGGGGCCCAGAACTAATGTGAACAAACAGGTCTACATGCCATCTCTTTTGGCTATCCAAACATCGAATAATTTAATTACTTTTAATATAAACCTAAACCAATGCCAAATCACTGCCATCGAGTCAATGTCAATGACCCAATAGGCAGGGTAGAACTGTCCCATGAGTTTCGAGACTGTAAATCTTTATTGGGACAGAACAACCTGTCTTTTTCCTAGTTAATCACGCATTTCTTATACCCTTTCCTTGGCAAAAATTACCCCCGCCCCATAAAAATGTCTGCAGACCCATGATTGTTTTTCTTTGTCCTTCAAAGGATGCCTCCCATTTCTGCCAGAGGGGGTGCAGGCCCATGGCATTGGCCTGTGAATGGCAGACACAGAGAGAAGGACTTCCAACTGTTGGACGGAAACACCGTCCTGCCACTTCTTCCTCTGAACTCCAGACACTTGAACATCCCCTTCACACACTTCCCCTAAGAGGTCTCAGAGGAGTGTCACCGTAGCCAGTGCAGTCATGACATGGCAGTCTTTCCCTCCAGACCTGTTCCCCTGCATGGGCAAAGGACTCCTCCTTCCGGCCTGTGTGGCTCAAGCCACAGGCTGAGGAAAGATCCTCAATCGCTCTGCCGGCCCAGGATGGCTAACGTGCTCACTGTCCGTTTGTACCAAGACAGCACGTGCTCGCCCCATCTCCTTCCCCACACGGATTTTCTCTTCCTTCCAATCAATTTGCCAGTCAGGTGAATCATCTCTAGGCATAAGTCAGGTGAACCCCCAGCCCCAGCTTCCTCTAACCTGCACCCTTCAGTGACATCCTTGGCTCTTGGGGTGAAGGCGTCCCCAAACTCCTTAGCACAATAGCAGAGTGGTGTCCACACCCTCCCCCCAGGCCACCAGCACTGCAGTTGTCCCTGCTGAAATACTCCTCTGTTCTCTCCTCTGGAGAGTTCTTTTGTCCTTTGGAACTCAGCTCAAGTTCCGCTCCCTGGAGAATACTCTTCTCTTTCTTCCTGACTTGCTGTACCACCTCCACTGTGGGTTCGTCTACCGGGCACGTTTGCCTGTGTGTAAGGTGACATCCAGCTCTGTGCCTCCCCGGGAGTCGGCAGGCTCCCCATGGGGAGGGACCGTATTCGTTTCTCTCAGTGCCATTGCCCCACATCAAGCACACTGCCTGGCCCACTTGTGCAGTCTGCAACTGCCCGATGCTTAATGACCTTTTGTATCAATCCTTCCTTGGGGTGAGTTCTGTCATTTTTTTCCTTTCGGGTCCCGTGAAAGGATTTCACCTGTGGCACAGTCCTCGGATCCAGGTTTCAGGACATAGAACAGAACCAAAGCGGGTTTCATTGACACTTATTTTCATCTTCTCTGACTGCCTCTCAGGCAGTGAGTGCAGAGACAAGGAAGCCAGCACAGGGGACAGAGGAAAGGAAGACACACTCAAGGTCCTGGGAGCTCATCTGGAGGGGAAGGCTGATTGGAGATAAGGAGAAATGAAGATGAGCTTCTCAGGTGAATGAAGAGAAGAGGTGGAAACAGTTCTCACAGGCTTGTGGGCAGATCGAAAGGTGCGAGTGATGTGAAACTACTAGAATTCTGGCAGGACTGGAGCACAAGCTGAGCACACTGGAGAGGCCTGATCAGGTCAGCTGTGAAGAGACTGGAAGGTGATACTACAAAGTTTTCTCTCCTGGACCAGAATTCCATGCACTGGATCCCAAGGAACACTGTGCTCTCCTCCTGAAGTTATTACTGGAAAGTCTGGAATAAAAGCACCCAGGGAAGGTGCTGCGTGTAGGGTGCGCCCTCTCAAATACTGCATCTTCAGGGGCCCCAAGGACCTGGGGGACCCACTGCTTGCTGAGTTGATGGCAAGTCCTGGGGACCCAGGAGGATGAGTGGAATTGCCTTAGCGGGTTTCTGAGACTCGTCAGTAAGGGAGCAGTCTGTCACATCTTGTCCCGGGGTGGATTTGAACTGATGATTTTTGAGGGAGCGGCTGAATGTCACAAGGACTCTTTTCCGATTCCCCCAAATGGGTCAGCCATTTTTCCCCATAGGACACCAGCCAGCCTCACAGTGTACTTCAGGTGTAAGTGGCTGTGAGGACACAGATGGTCGAGAACATGCACCACATGAAACATAGGATCAAATTGGTCTGGGAAGAGTGGACTGGAGGCGGGAAAGGCGTGGTAGGGGTAGGGGTTGGGCAGAGTGGTTACTCCTCTGAAGGGGGCCTGGCGGCTGAGAGGCAAGATGTTGGGCTGCTTATCATCAGGCTAGCAGGGATGCTAATGAGGACTTCTACTCCCATCAAAAGCGATAGTCTTGGAAACGCACAGGGGTTGGCATCAACTGAGTGCCAGTGGGATTTGTGTGCTCGCTCATCTTCATGGTTCAGCACTGGGCTGCTAACCACGAGGTCAGCAATCCTAAATCACCAGCTGCTCCAGTGGAGAATGAGGAGGCGTTCCACCCTGTAACGTCGCACCCTCTCGAAAACCCACAGAGGCGGTTTGTGCTGCGCTCAAGGGTCACTGCGTGTGGGGACGGATGCAATGACTGTGAGAGTTGAGAGGAGGATCTGAAAGAGGGTTTCATTGACAAGGAAAATGGAGTCGGAGGACAGGAGCTGTGAAGGTTGACTCATGTGTGAGGAGTCTGAGAGGCTCCTCCAAGGATGCCAAGAAGTCTGGAGATGTGAAGCTTCCCGAGGGTGTAAGTGCTGTTGATACAGGGAGCACATACCCAGTAAGAAGCGATGACCATGTGTTTACTGAAACAGCTTGTGGAGATGCCTGGGAATCCATCAGACACAGGGGTTTTGGGGGGACAAAGCAACATGGATACAGATGAAACTACTACTACTACGTATGACCAAAGATGACCTATGTTCATCCCAGTCAAGTGTTTAGGGAGTAGTGCTCAGCAAATGGGCGGTGTGGTTCTCACTGGTGCTGTCATCACCTGGGAAGCTTTATTTCCAGTGTTTCCTGTCTACTGTCATGAGGCCAATGTCTGTAAAATGTCCTGCTAACATCATGGCCAAGTACTTGGCTGCTACGGGAAAGGTTGGCGATTCCAACCCATCCCACAACCTGATGGTTTGCTCCTGGGAAGATCACAGCCAGAACACTACCCCCTTCCACACCCCCCACCACCCACGGGCAGTTTGACACTATCACACTGGGTTACTGAGCGTCAGAATCCACTCACTGACATCTGACATCATCAACTGCAAACACTCCTTGATGGGTGAGGCAACTGGGGGCACAGAGAGCATGGACATCTTGCCCATTGTCACCAAGCAGGGATGGAACTAGCATGTGGACCCAGGCGGAATTGTCTGAAGCTGGGTTCAGAGCACACTGCCTCTCAGGCACAGGGCTGGGAGTCTACAGCTTGCAGATGAAAGCCGGGAATGGGAAAATCACAAGACAAAAGATAACCTTCCAAGGTACGCCCGCTTCTTAGCTTTGTGGTGGAGAGGGAAGGACTTAGTGCAGGCCAGCCAAGTCCTTTCTGAGACAGGGCAGAGTTATGTGTAGGAGAGACCTACTCGAGGGAAAGACAGAAAGTACTGCTTCCAAACCACAGACAATGTTATTAAATCAAACTACCAAAAGGTGGAATTAATGTTTTTCAGCGGACCTTCCATCTAGATCTGTGAACTTCTGAAGGTGGTTCCCCTTTGCTTGAACCCCCCCTCAAAGGATTCTGCATTCTTCGATTTGTGCCATGTCCAAGTGCAAGTGAAGGGAACCAAAAGGTGGCATATATATATATATTTTTTAATTTTTTTTTAGGCATCACTGCCCTTAGGTGGTGGGAGTAGGAGGCCCAGCCCCACTGCTGGAATTGAATCTCCGTCCCAGTGGGCCGCAGTCCCGCGTACAATCACTACGCTACCGGGGCTCAGCTCAAGGTGGCATATTTTAATCTTTACAATCTTGTTTTTTTTTTTTTTGGCATCACTGCCCTCTGGTGGTGGGAGTAGGAGGTCCAGCTTTTGCTTCTGTGGAGCCGCTGCTGGAATTGAACCTCCATCCCAGTGGGCCGCAGTCCCACGCACAACCACTATGCCACCGAGGCTCAGCCAATCTTTACAATCTTATTGCTTATTATGAATTTTACAGAGCTGTGGAATCAATGAGTACATTGGAATGTTAGCCTGAAACTCAGAGGATGAAATCTTGACTTCCTCTTGAATTATGACCCAGGTCAATTTACTGGGGTAGGAATAAGACCACCAATCTCATGAGTGTTAGAAGGTTTAAATGAAAAAAAAAATAGCCAATGGCTATTTTACAGTAACTAATTCATAAGCCCTGGTGGCACGATGTCTGGTAAGTGCACTGACTGAAGGGTTGGTGATTCAAACCCGATAGCCAATCTTTGGGAGGAAGTTGAGGCTTTCTGTTCCTGTCAGATTTATGCTCTCGGAAACCCTGAACAGGGTTACTATGAGTCAGAACTGACTGGATGTACAGGAGCTTGTTCTCCTTCCCCTCTTGCCCCCTGACCTCAAATGCTTCTCACGGCTGGAGGGACACCTCCACAGAGTTCATTTGTTAGCCTCTTCTAACAGGCACAGCCAGTTAAGTTCCCTCTGTGTTTCTAGAATCAAAGGCCATAGCTTTCGTCAAAACATTTCAAGCATCTAATAGGAAGTCGTGGGGCTGCTTCTGGATCACGGGAACATCAGAGCTCACTCTGTCTGCTACCTTGGTCAGTGTTAGAGCTCCAGGACTGTCATTCCAACTAAGACCCACAGCCACTCAACTCCGTCCTTGGAGTGAAAACCAACAGTAAGAGATCATGAGTGTGATGTCATGATCACAGCAAATATACCATTATTTCAAAGGGGGGCAACAACTGCAAGAAAAGCCACAATCAATATAAGCAAACAAACAAAACCATAAAAAAAACCCATCGATCAAGAAGCTCAGAATATTCTTTTGCCCCACTCTTTTTCATACAATGGAATATTTTCTGGAATCTACAATTTCTCATTTGGATCTCTTAGAAATAGAATGGGCATTTCTAGAAAACCCCCAAAGGAAGTTATTTTAGAATTGGACTAAGAAGGGTGAACAAATAATACATTACCTTGGAAACTAGTTGTGAAATGATCTCTTTGACTGTGTTGTCAATCAAATCGTCTATCTTTGAATGGTACTGTTGCTAGACAAGACAGCAAAGGACAAAGATGCATTAGTTGACACAGACACACAACTTTTACCACAGCCATAAATGTGCTAGGGCTTCCAGTTATGATAGATATCCGATTTACTTAAAATAATCATTTTCAACATTGGAAGAACAAGACCTTAAAAACGATCCACCCAATCAGCACTTCTTACATTGTGGCTTGACCATTTTCCCATGTGCACTATTGAGTTAAGCAGCTAATGGTTTATTACTGAGATGAATTGAGTTCTTATTCTTATTCAGGCGGAGGAATGTGAAGGATACTTTTTGTCTTCTCCTCTATAATTAAGGTGGCCGTGGATTGCCCCCCCCCCACCCTTTTTCTTTTTCTAAAAGGGTTGGTTTAGCCAGAGAAGCAAAAAGGCTAGAAAAAGAATTAATTAATACAGCATTTCATGTCTGACAACTCTCATTCATAAGTTATTTAAAATGTGCTTTAGAAATAAAACGAGCTCCCAATTGTTCATTCTAAAAGGCCCTTTTTGTCAGCATGGGGAGCAGCAGTTTATGCAGTTCCTACAATATGCTCAAGCAAGGGCAAAATTAAAATTTCACCAACAAAGGGGAATGGATGGTAACAAATTAATAGACCATAAAAGGTATAATGAAACGGCACTCACTCCATAGTTTTATCCCTGCTTCCTCATGAAAAAGACGCCTTTAAATAAATACAAAAAAAGATGTATTTAAAATAAACCTGAAAGACTCCCCCCCCCTCTTTTTTTGCTTTCTTTAGAGATTACTAGAGAGTCCCGTTCTTAAATTAGCAGGCGCTTGGGCTTCTACAGCAGTGTGTGCAGGGCCATCCATTTAAACAATAATTCTTCTGTTAGAAGCATTTATCTGACAGCAGATTGTCCCCAATAGCCACTTCACAGAAAATGTGACTTGTAAAGACTAACCCTATCTTGAGGGTTCAAGGCTTCGTGGAACAGCACACATAATGCAGAGAGGAAAAGAACTCGGGTCAATATAAACATCAGACCAACCTCACAGCTGCTGGTTGAATGGTTGCCTAAGCTGTAAGTTTTTGAAAGCTATTTTCCCCCCTCCTGAAAACATCTCAAAGTTTCCATGGCATGAAGCACCACCTCGGAGCTGCTGTGGAACACACAAGGAGGACTCTGCTCCCTGGGATATGGCATTCCAAGCAGTCCTCATCTGCCTGCAAACACAGCACAGGACAGAAGTACATTGTGGATTGTGTGACTTCCTTTCCCGCTTGGTGCTGGGTATGTGTGGCAGGTCAGGAGGACTAAAATTGCCCACACATTTATACGTGGTGGCGGAGTCTTTACTTGCTGGGCTGCATTCTGCAAGGCCAGCAGTTAAAAGCCCTCAGTGACTCTGCATGAGTAAGAGAGGGCTTTACCTTTGGCGGGAGTTAGAAGTTCCAGGGTCAGAAACAAACAGGGAGCTACTTCTACCCTTTCCTATAGGGCAGCTGTGTGTCTGGCTGTGAGTTTGAGTTTTATCTTTATGTGGTGCGGTCTGGCTGGCTATTCTGCCCCACATCAAACTTTCTGGTCTCCGTTTGGAGTTTCCGTTGATACTCAGGTTTGGACTCCCCACTCCCAGGGGCAAATGCAATAGAAGCCCTGAGATGGGTTTGTAATGCCCCAGAGCTGACCCTTTTGCAAGAACTTGAAGACAAGGAAAAAGAGGGAGGACATCAAGCCTGTGGGAGGACAAGCCTGGGAACAAGTTGGGTAAACTATTAATCACTTTCAGAGCGAGGCCCTCGCACGAGGATGATTCCAAGACCAGCAGGACAATCGGTGCCCAGGTTGCAGGGCTGGCCCTCCACAGACACACTGACCCCAATGAAAGGGCCACTCAGATACAGCGGGCTTCAGACCGACTGGGCGGTGCCTCTGCATAATCACTTTGTTGGGGGGCTCTTACAAATCTTATAACAATCCATCATTTAATTAGCACACTTGTACATATGTTGCTGTCAACATTTCCAAAACATTTTCTTTCTACCTGAGCCCTTGGTATCAGTTCCTCTTCCTCACCCTCCCTCACACACCCTTCTACCCTCTTGGATCCTTGATTAATTATATATTACTCTTGTTATTTCATGTCTTACACTGTCCCTTGCCTCCCTTCACTCACATTACTGGTATCCGTCCCCCTGGGGGATGGGCTATATAGCTAACCTTCTAAAGGGTTCCTCCTTTCTTTACCCCTTAACCTCAGCCCCCTGCATCAAAAGAGGTCACTGAACCCCAATCAAACAACCATTTAAATGTGAGTGGAGGGTATGAGTGAAGACCCAAAGCCCATCTGTAGACAACTGAACATACACTCACAGAAGGGTCACAAAGAGGGAACGAGCCAGTCAGGGTGCAGCCTAGCACCGAGGAAACACACAGCATTCTTCTAGCTCTTTAATGCTTCCTCCCCCAGCTATTATGACCCCAATTTTACCTTACAAATCCGCTTATACCAGAGCATGTACAGTGATACAAGTGGGAGCTCTCGGCACACAGAATCCAAGGCAGATAAACCCCTGAGGACCAATAATGAGAGTAACGATACCAGGAGGGTAAGAGGAAGGTGGGGGAGAAGGGGGAGAAAGGGGGAACCAATGGCAATAATCCACGTACAATGACGACCCCCACCCAAGTGATGAACAGGAGAAATATGGGTAAAGGGAGGCAGTGGATGGTGTGAAAAATGAAAATGAAAATAATTTATAAATTATCAAGGGTTCATGAGATTGGGAAGCATCGCTATAGTCTAGAAGCATGTGGCTGAGAGAGGGAAGTCAGCCTAAGAATTCCTATTGCATGTATTCTTTTCTGTAAAGAGAGTAATCCACCTAGCTCACATGGCGTAAAGTTAGCTAGGGAAGGCTGTTCATCAGGAGTTCCAGAGAGCTTGTAGACACAAATATTCAGATCTCAAATGCACAAGAAAGGAATTTATGTCCATAGATATTTGTATTCCTTAAGCTAAAATGGATAGGTGATGCCTCCCCTGCCCCTACTCCCCATGGACACTAACAGACTACATTTCTACTACAAATACGTAAACTTTATTTTTAGTTTTTACTCCCCTCAATATAGTTCTTTTTAGAACTGGTGGAGTGGTCGCATGTTTGGGCTGCTCTCTGTAAGGTCAGCAGTTCAAAACCACTCCTCTCCTCTGGAGAGAAGTCCAAAATCACTCCTCAGAAGTGGGGCTGTCTAATACCCATGACGAGCTGGTCTTAGACACTCCCCGGGGCCATTCTACTCTGTTACACAGGGTTGCTGTGGTCGGCACCGACTTGATGGCAATGAGTTTGGTTTGGGCTTATCAGAATCGCATCACATTGGATCACAAGCCTTGGTTTCCAGGGCTGGGGTAGATTCCAATGAGTTTTTAGCTAAATTTCTCTCACTGTTGCCCGAAAAAGCAAGTAGATTTCTGGGTGTCCTGCTGCTCCAGCAGAGGAAGGCGGGGGCTTCAGAGAGCAGGCACCACCGTGAAATCCTGATCTCGATCTCCTACGCTGAGGGGAAGAGAAACATTTCTCTTGTTGGACAAATGAAATCAGGACTCAGAGAAGCCAGGGCCACCCAGCATTCTGAAAAGAGCCTGCTCCTTCTCTGGGGGGTGGATGAGAAAGGAATTGGAATGGTAGTTCGGGAAATGGTGGTATTCTCCTGGAACTGAGTACGAATCCCACACACACACATGGCCCCCGAGGGTTGCTCCATTAGTGTACTTTCTTTCCTCCACAATGGATGTGGAGGAGTGGGGAGGAAGTGGCTTTGCTTCCAGGAGTTAACGGTCAGTCGGCCATGCAGTTATGTGCTTTTCAGCAGTGACAAGTCACGAGGATTCTCAGCACTGTGCTCAACTTCTGTGCCTGAGGGATTGGCCTGGGCTTGCTGACTCATTACACACAGCTGTCACGGGGCAAACCCTTCAGTCACTAATCACTGGGGAAGCCCTCCCTGTTCCAGGCCACTGCAGAATGAGTTTGCACCTGTGTGTGCCACGTCACGACAGCCATGGGATCCTGGTTTAGGAAGCCAGAGGGGCTGGATCACTGTGGGAAGTGCAGAAGGTTTAACTCACCAGTGGCAGGTTAGTGCAGATTTCGGAGCAGTAATTAAAACAACATTAATTTAGACAAAAATGGACCACCCCTGGATGAAACTTTTTAGTAGATATTTTGCATGGTTCCAGATTGTCTAATAATCCACTTTTTTTTTTAATCCTCAACCAATTGATGTGATAAATTCTGCAGACTGGGATCTGAGATGTGTTGGTTCACTTGGGCATGTAAAATAGTTTGTGACTCACAGCAATTCCCAAACTGTGTGTGTGTGTGTGTGTGTGTGTGTGGTTGGGTGGGGGAGATGGGGGAGACAGGGAGAGAGGAGAGTGAGGAGAGTGGGCGGGTTGAGAGAGAGGAAGACAGAGAGAAGAGGAGGTTAAAAGAGGAGAGGAGAGGGGAGGGGAGGGGAGATAGACCTGTGCAATTAAGGGGCGATATTTATAGGAGAAAAAAATACTGTAAAAAATCTTGTTTTTGCATTGAAATTCTTGTTTACGGCATTCTTCAGGGTTACTAATGGGTTTTACACCTGCACATTGTGAACTGTCTTAATTGTGTGAAAGTTGTGAGGAACTAATTGTGAGAAGGTACAGGTGCAGACATAATGAAGAGCAGCAGATGACTCTTCAAAACCATCCAGCTACGAATGCAAAGAATCATTTGAAAATGAAACAGCGCTGGGTAAGTTGCGCGTGTGCCTGCTTTTCTTCTTGTTGAGGACCCTTTAAAGGGGTCACAATGAATTATTTAGTCATTCATTCAAAAATATTTACTAAGTGTTTATTGTGTGTCTGGTACCAAAATGTAGACTACACTAAGAACGAATGGAGAGACTCAGTGTGCATGGCAAGAGGCAAGATGATTCTATCCAGCTGATGCAAAATGGATGGGCAAAGGTAGGGACTGAAGATAATATTCTCAAGCAGATAATCAGAGGCTCACATCGGTGATAGGAAAACCTGAGCAAGCGGATCAGGGGCATTGGCTAGTAACTAAGCCAGCTGCCTACTCAGGCAGGTAATTAGAGATAATAAATCATGTTTTAAGTGATCAGGGAATGATAATTACTGAACAGTCTAGAGCACGTGTCAGTTGCTTAATCTATGTGGGAGGTCGTGTGCTATGGTGTTAGAGACACGTTTCCCCCTGAATTATTCAAAGAGTAAATAAAGTGAAACAGTACAGATACCCCCTCGAAATACACGATTATAAATTACGGCCTAATAGCTGGTCTATATTTGGGCCAAATGAAGTATGAAACATTCATGACTGATGGGCCTTCTCATTCACTTTCAGGCATCGAAGGCCTTGTGTTTCTAAGAGAATCGTTACCCAGTGCCATTTCCTCAAGCTTGGCTCCATGATGTCAACTGCCTGGCATGTAGAGACTTGTCTAACGTACTTGTAGAGCACAGGAATATTTGGCTTGCACCAGGATACCATCTCATCGAGCTTGTTTGCACCCAAAAGGTTTCAGGCCATACTTCTTTGGAGTTCTGGGGTGAGGCCCTCGAGATCTCCTTATGTGGGGGATGGAAGAGACTCAAGGCACACTCAAAGTGGGCAGAATGACTGCACTCCTTGGGCATTTACATTTATTGAACCCAAAATTGGGTTGTTTCCCTGGGGGTGCGGTTGTTACACACTGGGCCACTACTTGCAAGGTTAGCAGTTAGAACCCACCATTCACGACCACTTCATGGGAGAAAGAGGAGGCTGTCTATCCCCATAAGGCAGGGGTCCTCAAATGTTTTAAACAGGGGGTCAGTTCACTGTCCCTCTAACCGTTGGAGGGCTGAACTATAGATTAAAAAAAAAAAAAAACAGACCAAAAAAGGATGAGCAAATTTATTGTGGGTCCAGGATGAGTCTGCTGCTGAGCCAGACAGGCAGCGGCTGTAAAACCACCCAGTGGCGGGCTGTAGTTCGCGAATGTCTGCAAAAGGGTTTGTTTCAGAACAGCACGGAGTCTGTTCCACCCCATCCTGCCTGGTCACTCCGAGTTGGAATCCACCAGGGGCAGTGAGTTTTACATGAGGGATCTTGAGTGCAGCCTGTTGTGCTAAGTATTAGGGGTATTGTGATAGATTCTTTGACCCATCTAACACCTCCCTGTCAATTCTGACACTAAGGAAGGAAGGAAGCCTGGTGGTGCAGTGGTTAAGCATTTTGTCGTTAACCAAACAAAGAATTGGCAGTTTGAATCCACAGCTGTCTGTTTCTTTCTTTTATTTATCTTTAAATTTTCATAAATCATTTTTTGGGGTGGCTCTTACAGCTCTCATTACAATCCGTACACCTATCCACTGTTTCAAGCACTTTTGTACACGTGTTGCCATCATCATTGAAAAAACATTTCCTTTTTCCTTGAGTCCTTGGTATCACCTCTTTTCCCCCCTTCTCCCACCCTCATGAACACTTGATATTACACAAGTTGGTTTTTCACTTCTTACACCTTCTGATGACGCGGGCTGCTGTGCTTCTTCCATGTGGGCTTTGTTGCTCTCTTACTCTTATACCAACCCTTCCATCATGCCAGCTGTGGGAACTATGCGACTGTTCAAATCTGCTCCACAGGGTCACAAGGAGTTGACTTTGAGTGGGTGGTAATGGGTTTGGTTTCTTTTGGAATAACGAGAGTATGTACATAGATGCTACAGGGGTAGCCCTCTTGAAAATAATTTCTTTACAGTTCGGTTTTAACTAGTTTTATCCTAGAATCCATAGGGGTAAAGGGGTTTTTACAGTAGTGTGATGGGGACGTCCTGGCACTAGATAGTGGTGGAGTGACTGAACAACAGTGATGGTGGTACCTCCAGCCACCGAGCTGTTCTTGTTCAATGGGTAAAGTGGTGTTAGGAGGAGTTCATCGCAAAGAACTATTAGTGAGACCACAGGGTAGCCGGTGGAGTTTGCAACATTATTGGGAAGACATGATGTAAGGGGACATGGTTTATGCATGTCTCCTCATGTCCTTGGGTAGCTGTTAGGTTAAGATAAGCTTATGTACACAGAAACCAAAGACCTGTAAAGAGACATCACTTTGATTTTAGATGGTGACAACGGGAAATGGACATTTACCAAAAAATTAATTAAAATAATAATCACCATGGACATTTACAAAAAAGGAAAATAAATGAGACTTACCCACTGACTACCAAACTGGATCATGCCATGGGGGGGAAAAGATGATGACATGAGGGGAAAATAAAGAAATGAGAAAACAAAAAGTAATTATAATGGGACAAAGACAACACAATGTCAACCTATACAGATTGTCTCAGAAAAATAGATGCATTTCCATGGAATCACCACTTTTCGCAACATTAAAACATGGATGGAGTAAGAAAATTTTGATTTTGAACCAAAACAAAACTCAAATAGATATATGAATGTGTGTCGATAGGTATCTATCAATGAAAGCAATGGCCTACTTATTAAAAGATGTCAGGCCTTGTTTCATCTTTAAAAGAAATGAAAACTAAAAATAAAAAAGAAATGAAAACTTTTTTTGAAAAGAAATCATTTTTATAAATTATATGTCATGTGCTAGTTTTACGTGTGACTTGCTTTCAGAGATGCAAACTCTGGTTACTCCTGATTTGTCTAAACAAAGGAGATATCTTTCCAATTTGCTTGTCAAAAACAGGGTTTATGTAAATCCGTGACACTTAAGCTGTTAAAAGGCAGATATGAAATTCGATGACTACTTCTTCAAGGTTAGACCCTCTTCACATAATAGAAAGAAAAGAAATAGCACCATTCTAAGAAAGGCAAGAAACAGGATCAAAACACTTGGGGTTGTAGAACTTGAGTCTTTTTTTAGCCCCTGCTGTCATGTGAGCCCTTCTGGAAACAGGACCCTCCTCTGGTAGAGAAGTCTGAGTTGCATGTCCATTTCAGAGCCCACAGAGGGGACCCTTCACTTACCTCCTGACCTCCATCCAGAGCACAGAGCTTGGTGCTTTGTTTTTTGGCATCGACAAGCACATTAAACATCGTGCAGATGCAGGCTGGAATGCGCAAGTCAGTTGTTCTGCTTGCCTTCTGCAGCTTAAGTTCAAAGGCAGTTCTTGTTCTAGTCAGTAAAACATTTTCATTAGTCATGAGGACATTTTCACATGTGTCCCACTTGATTAGTTTCACTGAAAGCATCACTACACATGCTGATTACAAACATGCAGAGGAGAAGTGAGCTGAGCAGCAGGACTTGGGAGCAAGGACTCTGGGAGGTGCTTCTTCTAGGGTGTGATATTGGAAAGATCAGGTTTATCAGTGATATTTCATAGGGAATCCAACTTTATGCAGGCATTTAGATCAGCTCTGCTCAAATGAAGTCCACTCTTTCAGATTCCAGGGGAAAATGCTGGAGTCTTATTTAAAATGGCTAGGTTCATTTTCAAGTAGAACAACCACATGCTTCTCTGCATTAAAGTCTCGTTGTGTGAGGGCTTACCTAAATAAAACCAACCCAATCCAACCAATCCAAATCCCAACCCAATACAACCCAACTCAACCAATCCAACCCAACCCAGTCAATTCACCCACCCAACCTAAACCAACCCAACCCAATCTAACTTACACCAACACAACACAACTCATCCAACCAACCCAACCCAACACAACCAATCCATGAAACAGACAAACCAAAAGAATCACCACCTGAAAGTGTTGCAAACTCTATACTATTGCCAGGAATGTGTAGCCCAGAAAGTGTAACTCTTCTGTATCACTTTGAATCTATTTTCAAATACCCAAATTAGGTTTTTGAAAGAAACTCCAGAACCCCATGCTTTGGAATTGATTTTGTTAAAGAAAAACCACAGCTTTGAAACCTGAGAATCTGAAATGACAGACAGGATTTAGAAGAAAATCACTATAGCATCTAATCCACATTCTTGATTTATGAGATGGTTAAATACTATTCTAGAGTTAGATTTCTGAAACAATCTGAGGGTTATTCTATTATTTCAACCGGAGCTTGTAATTCAAATCCTCTGGCCCACAATGTTCATACACGTATCATGAACAAAGCTGATGGAAAAAGAAAAACCAAACCAAGGTTTGGCCAATTAGGGTGTAAAGTTTAAATTTAGAAGCACTCGACATACAATTCTCACGACCAGACCAACAGGTAGCATCATGATTAATGGAGAAAAGGTTGATGTTGTCAAGGATTTCACTGTGCTTGGATCCACAATCAAAGTTTATGAATGCAGCAGTCAAGAGTTCAAAAGACAAGTTGCAATTGGTAAATCTGGTGCACAGTACCTCTTGAG